>ONZH01005124.1:0-21196 GCA_900303285.1 Rhinella marina | reverse complement strand
TCAGACTGTCACCTCCTATGATAAGTGGCGCCCCGGTGTCATCAGACTGTCACCTCCTATGTAAGTGGCCGCCCCGGGTCATCAGACTGTCAACCTCCTATGATTAAGTGGCGCCCCTGGTGTCATCAGACTGTCCCCTATGAGTTGGCCCAGTCATCACTGTCCCTATGATAAGCGGCGCCGGTGTCATCAGACCGTCACCTCCTATGATAAGCGGCGCCCCTGGTGTCATCAGACCTTCGCCTCCTATAATAAGCAGCACCCGGTGTCATCAGACCATCAGCGCTTATGATAAGCGGCGCCCGATAACATTAAGGTTACTCAGTCTCCCTGCGCTAAAGCGGTGCCCGGCAACACCCGCCCTCTCCCGGATACGCGGTAGCCGGTATGTCACACGGTGTCCCGCACTCACCCGGCTCCTCCAGTCTCACCTTTCTACCCGGAACCGGAAATGCATTGTTGGCGAAGAACCTGGCACTGGGCCTGCGCGGGCAGCAGGAGAAGCCGCGTGCTCGACACGTGACTGCCCTCACTGGCTCGTACGTTAGAACATGGTGCTATAGTTAACTGCTGTGGGTGTGGTTTCCCTAGGCTCCGCCCAGGTAGTATATAAAGCCGCTCTCGGCGCTGTCTACTCTCAGAGCAGCCGTGTGGTTGCAGGAGAACAGTGGTCACGTGTTTATACCATGACTGACAGGGCTGTGTGGAGAGCGTTTGAGCTCTTGTCCACTCAGGGCGGCTGTCATATAGATACTGTGGCCTCTGCTCAGGCTGCGGTTCTGTCAGCAGTGTGAACCTACGTTTGGGCTCTGCTGCTCTTCAGACACTTACCTGGAAGGTATGTGCATCATACAATTGTACAGGTCACTGATTTTAAAGGGGTATTCTCATTTTCAACATCACATTTTAAAATGGCACAATGGTGCCATAGATTTTTCAATTTTTTTCTAAATACTTGTTATTGATTAGTTTTCCCCCCTTTAGAGATATTCAATCCCTTCCTACCCATTGTTTGCATTTTGTATCCATTGGTTACGGCCACCTTCTCCCGGCGATCCTGTGGGCCGCGCTTGCGCAGACTACGCTCTTCTTTCACCCAGGCGGCCGCTGCTTCTTCTTTCGGGAACGTGCACAGAGCCGCGCTTGTCTTCCCTCTTCCCTGCTGCGTCTGATACAGAGCCGCGCAGGCTCTGTATGCAGCGTGGCTATCCCCAGCGAGCGTCGGAGATCGTTGACCTGCCCTGCTGGACCCGGCAGCTTTGGTAAGTATATCCACTAACCCACCAACAAATTTATTTATTATAATAATCAAAGAGTTACATCATTGTACATAGAAACGTCCACTTACCCACCAACTAATTTATTATAATAATCAAAGGGGTATCAGTTGCATAAATACTTGGGGACAATAATCATGGCAATAGTACTTGCCATAGATATACCATAGTACTTGCCATAGATGTAGCAGAGCTATATAGGAAGCAGTTCAGCCACAGTGGGAGAGGGAAATAGACAGATGTAGCGGAGCTATATAAGCAGCTATTGAGCCACAGTGCTATTGGGGGAGGTGAAGACAGATGTAGTGGAGCTGTATAGGTAGCGGTTTATCCACAGTGTGAGAGAGAAAGACAGATGTAGCAGAGCTGTATGGGTAGCGGTTCAGGCACAGTGTGAGAGAGAAAGACAGATGTAGCAGAGCTAAGTTAGAGTTGCTTAAGCTATTGGGGGAGGTGAAGACCAGATTGTAGCTTGCTGTATAGGTAGCGGTTCATCCATCAGTGTGAGAGAAAGACAGATGTAGCAGAGCTGTATGGGTAGCGGTTCAGGCACAGTGTGAGAGGGAAAGAGAGATGTAGCAGAGCTGTATGGGTAGCAGTTCAGGCACAGTGTGAGAGAAAGACAGATGTAGCAGAGCTGTATGGGTAGTGGTTCAGGCACCAGTGTGAGAGAGAAAGACAGATTGTAGCAAGGCTAAGTTACAAGTTGCTTAGCTATTGTGGGAGGTTGAAGGAAGATGTAGCTGTGCTGTATAGGTAGCGGTTCATCCACAGTGTGAGAGAAAGACAGATGTAGCAGAGCTGTATGGGTAGCGGTTCAGGCACAGTGTGAGAGGGAAAGAGAGATGTAGCAGAGCTGTATGGGTAGCAGTTCAGGCACAGTGTGAGAGAAAGACAGATGTAGCAGAGCTGTATCGGTAGCGGTTCAGGCACAGTGTGAGACAGAAAGACAGATGTAGCAGAGCTGTGTTAGAAGTTGCTTAGCTATTGGGGGAGATGAGGACAGATGTAGCAGTGCTGTATAGGAAGCTGTTAAGCAAAAGAGCTAGAGGGGATTGGTGAGGGATGATATAGCAGACCTGTATATGCATCTACATATATATATATATATAGTCAAAAGTGTATAAACAACTGCAGTAGATCTATAATGTAAACAAATCTGCATCAGTGCTGGTGGTTGGGGGATGGTAATATTTTATGTGAGGCAATAGCACAGATAATGAGGTTACTAGCTAACATGCTATGGGGACAATGTACAATAGTAAATTATTGTTTTTATGGTAAGAATGGGCTTGTAAAAGATAAAACATGTTTTGTGTGTAAAACTATATTAGAATGCAGGACAGCCACTAGTTACTGTCTGCTTAGCTCACTTTGGCTCTGAGGAGGATTCCACAGCAGGAGAGATGAGCTTCACAGACACTGCAGGCTGATGACTCATACTATCCACATGAAGGAGCACGCAAGGACTGAGCTCTCGGTGTGATGTCATAAGGAGGCGTGGCAGCCCTTCACTCAAACTGCCTAAGCCCGCCCAGCCTTAGAAGCAGGAAACCAGGAAGTGAACAGCAGAGCTGGCTGCTGGTAAGGCTGAAATAGGAAGATGAGAATACCCCTTTAAGGAGTCAAATGTTTCCTCTTCCAGCGGTTCCGGTAAAATTCTCGATACTGTTGATCATTCCTTCGAAATGTCATCAATATCTTAAAAGTTTGGGGGGTTGGGGTCCAGCACCCAACGATCAGCCGTTCCCTGCAGCTTCTAGCCCCGGAGAGGAAGCATAGCTCCACTCAGAGTGTTGTGGCCGTGCAGGGTACTGCAGCTCAGCTCCTACCACAGGGACGTTAGAGTTTATGGAGCTGTGCTTGGAGACCGCAGGGATCGGTTTGTTAATTTTAAATAAAGCTTTTTACTTCAATCTGTCATCAGGGTCTCCCTTTTTGCCCCCTTTGGGCAGCTCTGAGTTCTGCGCGGATCTGAAGCGGAGGTCGGCCAAGGGTTTGTCAGGAGAGGCTTGTGGAGATTTATTCTATCCATATCCTGAGGAGTAAAGAAACAGAGACACGCCCGCTCTGAGGACACTGCCTGCTAGGAGCAGAGCTTTATTTCACCTGTGATGAAGTGCAGCCAGCAGAGGGCGCCGCTCTGAGGTCACCTCTCTCTACAGGCAGAGGTTTATTTCACCTGTCATAATGTGCAGCCAGCAGAGGGCGCAGCTCTGAGGACACCACTCTCTACAGGCAGAGCTTTATTTCACCTGTGATGATTAGCAGCCAGCAGAGGGCGGTGCTCTGAGGACACCGCCTGCTAGAAGCAGAGCTTTATTTCACCATGATCACTCGGCCAGCAGAGGCGCCGCTCTGAGGTCACCTCTTCTACAGGCAGAGGTTTATTTCACCTGTGATGATGTGCAGCCAGCAGAGGGCGCCGCCTGAGGTCCACCTCTCTCTACAGGCAGAGTTTATTTCACCTGTGATGATGTGCAGCCAGCAGAGGGCGCTGCTCTGAGGTCACCTCTCTCTACAGGCAGAGGTTTATTTCACCTGTGATGATGTGCAGCCAGCAGAGGGCGCTGCTCTGAGGTCACCTCTCTCTACAGGAGAGGTTTATTTCACCTGTGATGATGTGCAGCCAGCAGAGGGCGCCGCCCTGAGGTCACCTCTCTCTACAGGCAGAGGTTTATTTCACCTGTCATAATGTGCAGCCAGCAGAGGGCCCGCTCTGAGGCACTCTCTACAGGCAGAGGTTTATTTCACCTGTGATGATGTGCAGCCAGCAGAGGGTGCTGCTCTGAGGTCACCTCTCTCTACAGGCAGAGGTTTATTTCACCTGTGATGATGTGCAGCCAGCAGAGGGCGCTGCTCTGAGGTCACCTCTCTCTACAGGCAGAGTTTATTCACCTGTGATGATTGCAGCCAGCAGAGGCGCCGCTCTGAGGTCACCTCTCTACAGGCAGAGTTTATTTCACCTGTGATGATGTGCAGGCCAGCAGAGGGCGCCGCCTGAGGTCACCTCTCTCTACAGGCAGAGCTTTATTTCACCTGTGATGATGTGCAGCCAGCAGAGGGCGCTGCTCTGAGGTCACCTCTCTCTACAGGCAGAGGTTTATTTCACCTGTGATGATGTGCAGCCAGCAGAGGGCGCCGCTCTGAGGTCACCTCTCTCTACAGGCAGAGGTTTATTTCACCTGTCATAATGTGCAGCCAGCAGAGGGCACCACTCTGAAGACACTGCCGCTAGAAGCAGAGCTTTATTTCACCATGATGACATGCACCCGGCAGAGGGCACACTCTGAGGACACTGCTTGGTACGAGGAGAGCTTTTTCACCCATGATGGCGCGCAGCCAGCAGAGGCGCTGCTCTGAGGTCACCTCTTCTACGAACAGCTTTATTTCACCTGTGTGACGTGCAGCAGAGTGGGCGCTGCTCTGGTCACTCTCTCTATGACAGAACTTTATTTCACCTGTGATGACGTGCAGCCAGTAGGGCGCTGCTCTGAGGTCACCTCTCTCTATGAGCAGAACTTTATTTCACCTGTGATGACGTGCAGCCAGTAGTGGGCGCTGCTCTGAGGTCACCTCTCTCTATGAGCAGAACTTTATTTCACTGTGATGACTGCGCAGTAGTGGGCGCTGCTTGAGGTCACTCTCTCTATGAGCAGAACTTTTTTCACCTGTGATGACGTGCAGCAGTAGTGGGCGCTGCTCTGAGGTCACCTCTCTCTATGAGCAGAACTTTATTTCACCTGTGATGACGTGCAGCCAGTAGTGGGCGCTGCTCTGAGGTCACCTCTCTCTATGAGCAGAACTTTATTTCACCTGTGATGACGTGCAGCCAGTAGTGGGCGCTGCTCTGAGGTCACCTCTCTCTATGAGCAGACTTTATTTCACCTGTGATGACGTGCAGCCAGTAGTGGGCGCTGCTCTGAGCACACCGCTCGGTACGAGCAGAGCTTTTTCACCCATGATGGCGCGCAGCCAGCAGAGGGCGCCGCTCTGAGGTCACCTCTCTCTATGAGCAGAACTTTATTTCACCTGTGATGTCATGTGACCCACAAGGGGCACCTCTCTGAGGACACCGCTCTCTACAAGCAGTACTTTATTTCTTCCATGATCACATTCAGCCAGCAGAGGGCGCCGCTCTACTTCAAGTGCAAATATGGAGGGAAGACGCATCATCGCTGACACTGCAGGAGAAGTCCTCAATCTGCAGGGCTGGATACTGCAGCATCTTCACGGTTAAGCCCTTGGTGTTCACATTAATGCCTGGGATGTATGGGTACAGTACACAGGGACATGTCTGGGAGACAGCAGCATCAACCCTAAAGTCTGAATCAGCAGCTGGTGATAGTATTATTGACTACAGTCTATCTACACAAGGTCCAGCTCCATTGGAGTCAAGAAGTCAGGAGTATCTCGGAGCACGGATCTCCCGGGAATGATTTCTACACCTGGACGGAGGAGGGCGTCGGCCATAGCTGAGGACAGTATAGGGTTAATGTCTAAGGAACAGTTGTGTCCTGCTCAGCTGTCTCTGTGGTGGTTCCTCTCGTGGACCCTGAGGTTGGACCTCTGGTGGAAGCTCTTGTCGCAGTGCTTGCACGTGTAAGGTCTCTCCCCCGTGTGCGTCCTCTGATGGTCCTTCAGGTTGGACTTCTTCCGGAAATACTTGCCACACGTGGAGCACTGATAGGGTTTTTCCCCCGTGTGGATTCTCTGGTGTCGGGCGAAGCTGGAGTTATCCCGGAAGCTCTTGTCGCAGCCGGGACACTTGTAGGGCCTCTCGCCCGTGTGCGTCCGCAGGTGGATCTTGAGGTGGGAGCTGCGGATGAAGTTCTTGTCGCAGTAGGTGCACTTGTAGGGCCTCTCCCCCGTGTGCGTCCTCATGTGCACCTGGAAGCTGGATTTATTGCAGAAGGTCTTGCCGCAGACGCTGCAGATGATGAAGGTCTGCCCGCGCTGCTGGAAGCTGAGGGGATAGACCTCCTCCACCGGCCGCGCCGCAGGGAAGGGAAGCTTTATGCCCGTGTAGCTGGGCTCACACTCGGGGGAGAGGCGCGGGTGTCGCGGTGCCTCGTTCTCTTTGGGTTCAGTTTGTTTGTTTTGGTCGGAGTCGTGTAATGCAGACACAGACTTGATCTGCCGGGCGATCCCCTTCCTCCTGCGGGTCCGATCGGGTGTGGGGTCTCCGGTGGGCCGGCTCTTACACGGCGCTCTGGTTTTACTCGCTGACCACTCACTGGTGGCTCCTGAAAAAGTGAAGAAAAACAAAGAGTCACTGGAAGCAGCAGCGAGAAACGGCCGCACCCTCTAGTCACATCCAAAGCTGCATTTACTGAAAACAGCTGACGTCTGCAAAATGTCCAACTGCCCCCAGGACCTTAAGGCTGAAGTTAACTTTATTCAGCCGCCCCCCGCTCCGTGTATGTAAATGAGCAGCACGCTTCAAGTCAAGCTTGTCACGCCCCCTTCACTCTTGATGGACAGCTCCATCTTCTTCAGGCGTGATATGCCAGATACCCCGTGATTGAGGTGTCCTCCTTCAGAGGCTCACTGTGCATTGGAGAAGAGAGAACTTGAGCTCCATGAGCGGTTAGGCATCTTCCTAGGCCATGTGATGTCACGTTCCTCGGTCACATGGCCTAGCAGCAGCTCCGTCTCATTCAATATTAAACACTCACTGACAAAAAAATATACTGCACCCAGGTAGACACTGTTCTATAAAAAGGGCTCTCAGAGGCTACTTTTGGGTAGTGTACCTCTTGGTGAGATGACTACTATACCTGCCTCTACGGCGCAGACATTTTCACCAGTTGACAGAGAGAAGCAGGATGGTGGTTTTGATGAAATGCCGCCATCTAGTCCGTTCTGACCCAGCTGTGAGGAGGTGGTGGGAGCACACAGGGCACAGGCCCCGGACGGCACAGACAGAAGCCCGTAGAGAGGATCCTCTGATCCACCAACAAGTACGACCAGCTCCTACAGTTTCGTTGTCCACCACCCAGACACCAGTGGCCCCTTCATTACCCCCCTGCCTCTCTTCAGACCATTCCCAGGTTCTTAGTAGAAGGGAATTTGTTGTCATGAGGCCCATAATATTTCCTGCCATTGACAGCCGCCACCATCGCCTTTATCTGCAGTCGTGTGGTGAACGAGAAACCTGGACGGCTCCGGACTAGAACCATCTCGTCATTACTGATGGATCAGGTTCTGTTTGGGGTCCATTGATGGTTGGGTTGGAGGCCTCGTGGTGAGTCCATCAATCCTACCCTTGCTGTGGAGGACACACTGCCCCCTGCTGGTTTGATGATCTGGAGACATCGCAGGTAACAGTCGTCATCCCTAGTAGTGACACTGACAGCATCCTACCGCCACACGTGATCCTCTTGTGGCAGGACAGTTCATGTGTATGTTCTATTCCTCAATTATTCCTTCAAAAAACTTATGAATAAATCACCAACTGAGCATTCCCATTCCCCTAGTGAGGTGAAAGTAAACCAGCAGAATTGTGAATGCAGCTCTGGCTGTACTGCCGCCGGCTTACCAGACAGCTGGGAGTCACCGCCGCCGTCCTCTGCCTCCATCTTTACAGTCACAGGGTAAACGACAAGACCTGGGGGCAGAGACGGAGACTGAGTGCACATTGCTGCAAATAATGGGGTATAAATGTATTTATAAGGGGGGCACGTACCTGGGGTGGAGCGTGGCCCCTCGTCCTGGGATGTGTCGGGGACGCCGGTGTCATATAAACCTTCTTCCTGCTTAACCTCAGGCAGTAAATCTGTTAGAGACACAGAAGAAGCACGTGATATCCCGGCCAGCAGGGGGAGCTGCACGGCCCCACCGCTCACCACACTCACCTGGGTCTGTCTTTATGACCCTCTGCTCAGGGTCCTCCACCTCGGCCCCGGGCCCCTGGTAATTTATTCTCAACATGATATCCGGTCCAAGCCCTGAAATGTGCAAGACACAAATCTAAGGAGAGCGGATAACGGAGAGACACGACACAGAGGAGCCGCCCACGTCCTAGGGACAAGATAACATGGCGGCTGTGCTCCTGGGTCCAAATCGTGAAGCTTGTATCTCTGTCCTGTGTTTGTGTGGGTCCCCCCCATACTGACAAACCCTCTCTTCCCTCGCCATCAGAGACCACCACCTCCTCATCACGCCCCTCTCTGTTGGTGTCCCTCAGGCTCTGTCCTGAGTCTCCTACTTTTCCCCATTTGGCCTGGGACAGCTCGGAGTCCCATGGCTTCCGACACCCCCTCTATGCTGACAACCCTCAGATCTACCTCACGTCTGTCAGCTATATGTTCATACCTCTTTCCTGAATTCATCGTCTTTCCCCCCGTCACTCAGTCCCCCCACCTGACCTGTCCATTATAGTTAATCGGGGTGGACTGGACATAGACCCTGCAGGGAAATATCCCAGGGGGCCGCCCAAGCCTTGCTCTCTGCTGCTCACCGGGTACATAATGAGCTCTCAGCAGTGTGTAACGCTGTGGGCATCAGGTACCCGGCCTCCTCAGCCCCCTGCTACATAGACAACTGGAGGAGGAGGACAGAAGATGGCAGATACTGAAGGACACCACAAATGGACAGCGTTTGGAGCAATACGCGCTATGATTTTTCTGGCTCCGCCCACTTGTATTGTTCCACCTTCTGCAAATTGGAACCACCTACAACATAGGGCCACTTTTAGTTTTTTTTTTTTGTTTTTTGCAAGTCCACAACATCTGCATGGCGTTTGTATGTTCTCCCCGTGTTTGTGAGCCCCATTGGGGACAGTGGGTGATGATGTCTGTACTGCACTGCAGTGTATGTCAGCGCTATAGAAGTGCTTAAAATAAAAAATAAAAAAAATTGTGAAGAGACTCCCTTCTACATAAGGTGCAGTGCACAGAACCACCACACGGTGGCAGTAAAGAGACTCCATCCTACACAGGACGCAGTGCACACAGTGACCACATGGTGTCAGTGCAGAGACTCCCTTCTACATAAGGTGCAGTGCACACAGTGACCACATGGTGTCAGTGCAGAGACTCCCTTCTACATAAGGTGCAGTGCACACAGTGACCACATGGTGTCAGTACAGAGGCTCCCTTCTACATAAGGTGCAGTGCACACAGTGACCACATGGTGTCAGTACAGAGACTCCTTCTACATAAGGTGCAGTGCACACAGTGACCACATGGTGTCAGTACAGAGGCTCCCTTCACATAAGGTGCAGTGCACACAGTGACCACATGGTGTCAGTGCAGAGACTCCCTTCTACATAAGGTGCAGTGCACACAGTGACCACATGGTGTCAGTGCAGAGACTCCCTTCTACATAAGGTGCAGTGCACACAGTGACCACATGGTGTCAGTGCAGAGACTCCCTTCTACATAAGGTGCAGTGCCACAGAACGACCACATGGTGGCAGTGAGGAGACTCCCTTCTACATAAGGTGCAGTGCACACAGTGACCACACGGTGGCAGTGAGGAGACTCCCTTCTACATAAGGTGCAGTGCACACAGTGACCACATGGTGTCAGTGCAGAGACTCCCTTCTACATAAGGTGCAGTGCACACAGTGACCACATGGTGTCAGTGCAGAGACTCCCTTCTACATAAGGTGCAGTGCACACAGTGACCACATGGTGTCAGTGCAGAGACTCCCTTCTACATAAGGTGCAGTGCACACAGTGACCACATGGTGTCAGTGCAAAGACTCCCACTTGGGCCTCATGCACAAGACTGTTGTGCGGCCGTTCCGTGAATTATCCGTGCGGCATCCGGGAAGGATTGAGAACATTTTTTTGCGGTGCGGAGAGACAGAGAGAAACCCCACAGAAGCTTTCTGATCCGTACCTCCACACCGCCAAAGATTAGACACATCCTACATTTCGCTGTATCTTGTGGATCACAGAACCATTCCAGTCAATGGGTCCGCACCGTAGCAGAGAGTGCGCACGGCCAATGCCCAGATATTGTGGTCCGCAGCACGGGCACTGAGCCATTCCACTCATGTGCTCCCCCTGACATGAGGCCGGTGTTGCTCTCTCTCCCTCTATCACAGCAGGAGACTCACAGACTCCCCTCCCCCTCTCACCATCACAAGTTCAGAATGGACAAACATGGAGAACGAGCCGCTACCTTCCTGGCGCTGACCGCACTTGCTGGTTTCTTCCTTGCTGACGATTCGGAACAGGACCTCCGAGTTCTCAATATGGTACCCTGAGGAGACAAGCCGCGCGGTCAGAAGCCAACATCTGCCTCCTAGGACAACCTACAATTCGTGTGCAACTACAACTCCCAGCATGCCCTCCTCCTGCAAGGAACAGTTTACTATCATCTGATAATCTGGAATCGACAGACTGTGCGGAGGGAGGTCAATCGGCAGGTGGTGCCCCTCCTCTATGCTATTGGATAACCCGGGGGTGGAGTACCCCTTTAAGTAGTCTCTACCGTCAAATCTGCGACTCAGTCTGAAGCTCATTCTGATTGGCTGCCTCCAGATGACACCTACCGAGATCGAGCAGCACATTGTGGATCTCGCGCATCACGTTCCCATACAGATGGCGCTGCCATTCCTCCAGGATGTCCCACTCCTCCTCCGAGAACGAGGCGGCCACGTCTGTGAAGGACACCGCAGCCTGAGGGGGAGAGCCACCGACAGTCAATAAGCCTCAGCAGAGGTCATGTCCCCCCATATTGTCCCCCTGTCGTGAGGCAACCTACCCGCTGAGATGCGTCCATCTTCTAGCGCCCACGTGGTCCACGCTCTTCGGCCTTTTCACTGACCTCTTGTGGTCAAGATGGAGAACACAGGACAAAGCCAGGGCACCCGGCAGCTCCACCTAGTGCACACAAAGAGTAATGACTTCAGTGCCAACTGGTGGCCGCAGAGTAATGACCACACAGCTCCACCTGGTGGACACAGTAATGACCACACAGCTCCACCTGGTGGACACAGTAATGACCACACAGCTCCACCTGGTGGACACAGTAATGACCACACAGCTCCACCTGGTGGACACAGTAATGACCACACAGCTCCACCTGGTGGACGCAGAGCAATGACCGCAGCTCCACCTGGTGGACGCAGAGCAATGACCGCAGCTCCACCTGGTGGACGCAGAGCAATGACCGCAGCTCCACCTGCTGGACGCAGAGCAATGACCGCAGCTCCACCTGCTGGACGCAGAGCAATGACCGCAGCTCCACCTGCTGGACGCAGAGCAATGACCGCAGCTCCACCTGCTGGACGCAGAGCAATGACCGCAGCTCCACCTGGTGGACGCAGAGCAATGACCGCAGCTCCACCTGCTGGACGCAGAGCAATGACCGCAGCTCCACCTGGTGGACGCAGAGCAATGACCGCAGCTCCACCTGGTGGACGCAGAGCAATGACCGCAGCTCCACCTGGTGGACGCAGAGCAATGACCGCAGCTCCACCTGCTGGACGCAGAGCAATGACCGCAGCTCCACCTGCTGGACGCAGAGCAATGACCGCAGCTCCACCTGCTGGACGCAGAGCAAATGACCGCAGCTCCACCTGGTGGACGCAGAGCAATGACCGCAGCTCCACCTGCTGGACGCAGAGCAATGACCGCAGCTCCACCTGGTGGACGCAGAGCAATGACCGCAGCTCCACCTGGCTGGACGCAGAGCAATGACCGCAGCTCCACCTGCTGGACGCAGAGAGCAATGACCGCAGCTCCACCTGGTGGACGCAGAGCAGAGCAATGACCGCAGCTCCACCTGCTGGACGCAGAGCCAATGACCGCAGCAGCTCCACCTGGTGGACGCAGAGCAATGACCGCAGCTCCACCTGGTGGACGCAGAGCAATGACCGCAGCTCACCTGGTGGACGCAGAGCAATGACCGCAGCTCCACCTGCTGGACGCAGAGCAATGACAGCAGCTCCACCTGCTAGACGCAGAGCAATGACCGCAGCTCCACCTGGTGGACGCAGAGCAATGACAGCAGCTCCACCTGGTGGACGCAGAGCAATGACCGCAGCTCCACCTGGTGGACGCACAGTAATGACCGCAGCTCACCCTGGTGGACGCAGAGAAATGACAGCAGCTCCACCTGGTGGACGCAGAGCAATGACCGCAGCTCCACCTGGTGCACACAGACAGAGAGTAATGACCGCAGCTCCACCTGGTGGACACACAGTAATGACCGCAGCTCCACCTGGTGGACGCAGAGTAATGACCGCAGCTCCACCTGGTGGACGCAGAGTAATGACCGCAGCTCCACCTGCTGGACGCAGAGCAATGACCGCAGCTCCACCTGGTGGACGCAGAGTAATGACCGCAGCTCCACCTGGTGGACGCAGAGTAATGACCGCAGCTCCACCTGCTGGACGCAGAGCAATGACCGCAGCTCCACCTGCTGGACGCACAGTAATGACCGCAGCTCCACCTGGTGGACGCAGAGCAATGACCGCAGCTCCACCTGGTGCACACAGAGAGTAATGACCGCAGCTCCACCTGGTGGAAACACAGTAATGACCGCAGCTCCACCTGGTGAACGCACAGTAATGACCGCAGCTCCACCTGGTGGACGAGGAGCAATGACCGCAGCTCCACCTGGTGGACACAGAGACTGATGACCACAGCGCCACCTGGTGGACAAAGACACGGCATACTGGGGAGGCCAGGGTCTCAGTCTTAACCCCCTCATCAGTAAGCAATGGTATGGCCCAGCGAGGTTCATAGGGACATGAAGCAACTTTCACTTGGTTCAGGGGCTCTATCATCCTCATCAAAGAGTACAGCGCCCCCTTCTGGTCACATGATCAGATCCTGGAGCCACGTGACCCCAGTGCCCGGACACGACTCCCTCTCCGTCTCCGTCTCTGTCTCTCACCGGTCACTGCCGCTTCTTCCCTGGACAGCTGAGCCGCGGTCGGGTCATTGCGCAGGCGCCTTCCGTTCGGGTATCACGTGGTACACAAGTGTCTGCGGAGCTGGCGGCGGCCATGTTGTAGTAGTCCAGTGTTTGTTTATGAGACAGGCCCTGAGCGGAGCCATGTTGTGGGAGCCTGATACGGTATGGATGCCCTTATTTGCACCCCGTGATGTCACTTCCGACAGGAGCTACGTGCTGTAGACGGCTGGTGAGCTCATCCCTTCTCCAGAACTCCGGCGGTGACGTCACCCAGTGTCAATACTGGGCCATGACGTCATCAGATAGCGGCTAGCACCAGGAGGTGAGCGCTGATGACGTTACATGTCTCTTTACAGCAGCTGTGATCCGTCAAGTGCTAGACATAACTACAGCTCCTATTATCCTCATGTACACACGACTGCAGCTCCTATCATCCTTATGTAAACATGACTACATCTCCAGTCATCCTCATGTACATATGACTACAACTCTGGTTATCATGTTCACAACTACAACTCCCATTATCATGTACACAAGACTACAATTCCTATCATCCTCATGTACACATGACTACAGCTCCTATCATCCTCTTGCATACATGACTACAGCTCCTATCATCCTCAAGCACACATGACTACAGCTCCTATCATCCTCATGTGCACATGGCTACATCTCCTATCATCCTCACGACTACAACTCCTATCATCCTCATCCGCACATGACTACAACTTCTAACATCTTCATACGCACATGACTACAGCTCCTATCATAGACATAACACCTGTTATTCTGTAGACAACACTTCCCATCATCCTCCCGATCCTCTGTACACCCGTTATCCACATGTTCGCACTCCATTTACACAGCACTACTCCTCCTATCCTCTCCTGCATCAGTATGCCTCCCATCATCCCCCTGTGCACACACATTCACCTGCCATGGTGCTGTAGAGGCGGCTCTCATCGTCCTCGTGTATACATCACCACCACTCCCATCATCCTGGGTGGTTGCCCTCCCCTGGCGGTGTCACTGTGTCTCGCTCTCCTGTAGGGCCCCTGCTGTCAGGGAGGCATGGAGCGGGAGGAAGTCTCTAACACGGTAAGTGTCGCCCGGCAGCAGAGCGTGCTGTGGTAATGACACCAGCAGAGGGCAGCAGTCAGCTCCTGCAGCTCTGGATGTGACTGGAGACGGGATGTAACCAGGAGGAGGACCAGATAAGTAAAGATGAGGATTTGCTGTTATGTGATGTGAGGGGCTTTGTGTTCTGTCCAGGCCCCGGTCACTGACTGCCCCTCCCCTTCTGCAGGATCCAATCACATTTGAGGACGTGGCGGTGTATTTCTCAGAAGGAGAGTGGCATTGGATGCAGGACTGGCAGAAGGAGCTGTACCGGAGTGTGATGAAGGAGAACTACGAGACCGTGTCATCCCTGGGGGACGCCTGGCCGGCCGAGAGCAGCGATCCAGGTACCCAGGGGGGCCCCTCAGCAGGAGGAGGGGTTTCAAGGCATGTCATCATTGTAGCCCTCCTCCTGTCCTGGTATCTCATTGGTCAGATTAGCAGGAGGAGGGGTTTCAAGGCATGTTATCATTCTAGCCCCTCCTCCTGTACTGGTATCTCATTGGTCAGATCAGCAGGAGGAGGGGTTACAAGGCATGTTATCATTCTAGCCCCTCCTCCTGTCCTGGTATCTCATTGGTATATATATATTTTGCCTCTTCTCGTGGTCGTATTGAAGGCCTCTTGGATTGGTCGATAATTCTGTGTCTTCATTGCAGGTCTCCCCGCGCAGACATGTGACGTCCTGTTGGTCCGAGGCGCAAGGAGAACCCCGATGTTCATGAAGGAGGAGCACGGTAAGTGAGGTCATTCTCCACCATTACACGACTCCTCCTCTTCCATAGAGAAACGTACGGTCATGATTGTCATGTGACCAAGAGTTGCCATGAAGCCCACGCTTAAAGGGCTTGTCCACTGTCATGTAAAAAAAGCTGCAACACCTCCTTGTAGACTTTCTGTTTCATCATTACTTTCTAAGGTCTCATCTTGCTGTCAGTGAATGGAGTAGGCAATAACTAGCAGAAAGACTTGAGCTGCTGTGTTTTTGTTTTGTTCACAGGGCATTGTCTGCACTGATACATGGTAACAGACCCTCAGCTGTGTACTCAGCAAGGTGCAGCCTCCTCACTTATGTCTCTTCTTGCAGATCCCACCTCAGACCTTAAAGATTTGGACATCACCACAGTGATCATAAAGGAAGAATGCGAGTCTCCTTCTCCCGTCCTCCATGAAACCCGCAAGAAGAGAAGGAGAAGAAGAGGGCCGTCCTGCCCGGGGGTCAAGAAGGAGGAATACGATGCTGATTGGCTGACCATCCCCTCGTCCCTGAACCGCGGCCTCGACGCCTCCACCCAGAACAAGATCTTCATGAAGCGGAAGTCGGCGTCGGTGCTGCTGGACCGCTCCTGGCACCAGTCAGACTCTGCTTTCCCCTGTACCATCTGCAAGAAAACCTTCCCCAGCCGCTATCGTCTTCGGATGCACTCGCGGGTTCATACCGGGGAGAAGCCATATGTATGCCGGGACTGCGGTAAGGGCTTCTCCCGCTCTGACTACCTGAAGTCTCACCGCCGGCTGCACACCGAGGAGAATCCCTACAAGTGCCCTGACTGTGACAAGGGCTTCCCAGATAAAGTGACCCTGAGGAAGCACCTGAGGGTCCAGCACAACCGACTGGACCGAAGGTTGAAGGAGGTGAGACGTCTCCTTCAGCAGGACGCCACCGGCCGCCTCCCCAACCCAGCCCCCAAGAAGCTGCACATGTGCGACATCTGCAAGAAAGGCTTCACCAAATCCTACAACCTGAAAGTTCACCGGAGAATTCACACGGGAGAGAAACCCTATCAGTGTCCCAAGTGTGACAAGTGCTTCTCTCAGAATATCCGGCTGAAGATCCACAAGACTACGCACGAGGAATGGGCGCACGAAGCTGGCCGCTTCAGGAGAGCCAAGCCTGCCGCTCCTCCCGAGAGGATCCACAAGTGTCCTGTCTGCGAGAAAAGCTTCGGCAAGTCCTACACCCTTAAAGTGCACCTGAGGATCCACACGGGGGAGAAGCCCTATCAGTGCGAGGAGTGCCAGAAGTGCTTCTCCAAGAACAACCTTCTGACTGTGCACAAGAGAATCCACAGCGGAGAGAGACCCTATCAGTGCATGGAGTGTCCCAAGAGCTTCAGCGTCATCTCCCACCTCCGCGTCCACCGCAGGACCCACACCGGAGAGCGGCCGTACCAGTGCACCGAGTGCACCAAGAGCTTTAGCGACTATTCTTCCATGGTGCGGCACCTGCGGGTGCATTCCGGTGCCAAGCCGTACCTGTGCACCATCTGCAACAAGAGTTTCCGGGAGAAGTCCCACCTGACGGTACACAAGCGTACTCACACCGGCGAGCGGCCTTACAAATGTGGTGAGTGCGACAGGGCCTTCAGCGACTGCTCCTCCTTTGTAGAGCACCGCAGGAACCACACCGGCGCCAAGCCCTACAAGTGTGAGGTGTGCGACAAGAGCTTCACCAAGGCCTACACCCTGAAGATCCACAACCGCGTCCACACCGGCGAGAGGCCCTATAAGTGTAACCGCTGTCCCAGGAGCTACAGCATCAAGTATCATCTGAAGGTGCACGAGAAGAGCCACGACATGGGCACACGTGTCGGTGCTGCCCCCTTAAGACCAAGGACAATATTAGTGGAGTAGGCAGCCACCGTAGAAGTAGTGTAGGCGGCGGCCATGTTCACACTTTGTATACTGCATGTTTATAACGGTCATTATTTATTTTTAATAAATAGATTCAGCTTCAGCCTGTGGTATCCATTAGATAACCGGCGTGGTGCCCGGCACTGGCGCAGGTGCCACCCACATCAGGGTGGTGAGGGTGACCCATTGAGGCGATTCCACTCACAGATAAATCCAAATCTTCTTACATCTCATAAGGATATACTTACAGTGCATTCAGGAAGTCTTCGGACTCTCTCACTTTTTTCACATTGTGCTCCTTGTGCTAAAATTAAAGAAAGAAAAAATGTATCCCATCAGTCTGCACTCCGTATCCCATAAGGAGCAAATGAGAATAACATTTTAGAAAAGTTTGTAAATTTATTGAAAAGGAAAAACTCAAATTTTCACATGGATGTAAGTATTCAGACCCCTTACTTTGACACTTGAAATGTAGCTCTGTGGCCTTCCATTTCTCTAGTATATCAGAGCCTAAGCCATGAGGAGCAAACTGCCTGTAGAGCTCAGAGACAGGATTGTGTGGAGGCTCCAATCAGGAAAATGCTGCACTGAAAGTTCCCAAGAGCACAGTGGCCTCCATAATTCTTAAAAGGAAGAAGTTTGGAACAACCAGGACTCTTCCTAGAGTTGGCTGCCCCACCAAACTAAGTAATCAAAGGAGAAGGGCCTTGGTAAGAGAGGTGGCCAAGAGCCCAAGAAAAACTTCCAGAAGGTCAGCCATCACTGCAGCACTCTTCCAATCTGTGCTTTATGGCAGAGAGTCCAGAAAAAGCCTCTTCTCAGTAAAAGACAAATGAAATATGGCTGGAGTTTCCAAAAAAAACACCTAAAGGACCCTCAAATAATAATATGTATTTATATAGTGCCACCGTATTCCGCAGCGCTTTACAAACTCATAGGGTCATGTACAAAACAAAAGTAACTGGCTAATATACAACCGAAACACTAGGAGTGAGGGCCCTGCTCACAAGAGCTTACACTCTATGTGGACTTGGGGGTGGCACATAAGGTAGCTGATTGTGATAAGTAGGATTCGAGCCGTAATTGTACTGAAAGCAGTGGTGCCGGCCGATCTGCTTTGGGACTGTTAGAGGATCGAGTCCAGGCCAGAGGAGTTGGTGGGGGAGAGGTTTAGTTGGGGAGAGGTCATTTTAGGAAGCTTGATAAGTCTGCCTGAAAAGATGTGTTTTTAGGGTACAATTAAAGGTGGAGAAGTTGTGAATTGGCTTAATATTCTGAGCCAGAATATTCCAGAGTAGGTGCAGCTCGAGAAAAGTCTTGAAGACAGGAGTGAGAGGTACGAATTATGGAGGATATTAATCTTAGGTCACTAACAGAACGGAGAGCATGAGTAGGGTGGTGGACGGAGATGTATGGAGGTGCAGCACTGTGGAGAGCACAGGTAGGGTGGTAGACAGAGATGAGGAGGAGATGTAGGGGGTGCAGCACTGTGGAGAGCACAGGTAGGATGGTAGACAGAGATGAGGAGGAGATGTAGGGGGTGCAGCACTGTGGAGAGCATAGGTAGGATGGTAGACAGAGATGAGGAGGAGCTGTAGGGGGTGCAGCACTGTGGAGAGCATAGGTAGGATGGTAGACAGAGATGAGGAGGAGATGTAGGGGGTGCAGCACTGTGGAGAGCACAGGTAGGATGGTAGACAGAGATGAGGAGGAGATGTAGGGGGTGCAGCACTGTGTGGAGAGCACAGGTAGGATGGTAGACAGAGATGAGGAGGAGATGTAGGGGGTGCAGCACTGTGGAGAGCACAGGTAGGATGGTAGACAGAGATGAGGAGGAGATGTAGGGGGTGCAGCACTGTGGAGAGCACAGGTAGGATGGTAGACAGAGATGAGGAGGAGATGTAGGAGGGGTGCAGCACTGTGGAGAGCACAGGTAGGATGGTAGACAGAGATGAGGAGGAGATGTAGGGGTGCAGCACTGTGGAGAGCACAGGTAGGATGGTAGACAGAGATGAGGAGGAGATGTAGGGGGTGCAGCACTGTGGAGAGTACAGGTAGGATGGTAGACAGAGATGAGGAGATGTAGGGGGTGCAGCACTGTGGAGAGCACAGGTAGGATGGTAGACATGAGGAGGAGATGTAGGGGGGTGCAGCACTGTGGAGAGCACAGGGTAGGATGGTAGACAGAGATTGAGGAGGAGATGTAGGGGTGCAGCACTGTGGAGAGCACAGGTAGGATGGTAGACAGAGATGAGGAGGAGATGTAGGAGGTGCAGCACTGTGGAGAGCACACAGGTAGGATGGTAGACAGAGATGAGGAGGAGATGTAGGAGGTGCAGCACTGTGGAGAGCACAGGTAGGATGGTAGACAGAGATGAGGAGGGGAGATGTAGGGGGTGCAGCACTGTGGAGAGCACAGGTAGGATGGTAGACAGAGATGAGGAGGAGAGATGTAGGAGGTGCAGCACTGTGGAGAGCACAGGTAGGATGGTAGACAGAGATGAGGAGGAGATGTAGGAGGTGCAGCACTGTGGAGAGCACAGGTAGGATGGTAGACAGAGATGAGGAGGAGATGTAGGGGGTGCAGCACTGTGGAGAGCACAGGTAGGTAGGATGGTAGACAGAGATGAGGAGGAGATGTAGGGGGTGCAGCACTGTGGAGAGCACAGGTAGGATGGTAGACAGAGATGAGGAGGAGATGTAGGGGGTTGCAGCACTGTGGAGAGCACAGGTAGGATGGTAGACAGAGATGAGGAGGAGATGTAGGGGGTGCAGCACTGTGGAGAGCACAGGTAGGATGGTAGACAGAGATGAGGAGGAGATGTAGGAGGTGCAGCACTGTGGAGAGCACAGGTAGGATGGTAGACAGAGATGAGGAGGAGATGTAGGGGGTGCAGCACTGTGGAGAGCACAGGTAGGATGGTAGACAGAGATGAGGAGGAGATGTAGGGGGTGCAGCACTGTGGAGAGCACAGGTAGGATGGTAGACAGAGATGAGGAGGAGATGTAGGGGGTGCAGCACTGTGGAGAGCACAGGTAGGATGGTAGACAGAGATGTAGGAGGTGCAGCACTGTGGAGAGCACAGGTAGGATGGTAGACAGAGATGAGGAGGAGATGTAGGAGGTGCAGCACTGTGGAGAGCACAGGTAGGATGGTAGACAGAGATGAGGAGGAGATGTAGGGGGTGCAGCACTGTGGAGAGCACAGGTAGGATGGTAGACAGAGATGAGGAGGAGATGTAGGAGGTGCAGCACTGTGGAGAGCACAGGTAGGATGGTAGACAGAGATGAGGAGGAGATGTAGGGGGTGCAGCACTGTCGAGAGCACAGGTAGGATGGTAGACAGAGATGAGGAGGAGATGTAGGGGGTGCAGCACTGTGGAGAGCACAGTAGGATGGTAGACAGATGAGGAGGAGATGTAGGGGGTGCAGCACTGCGGAGAGCACAGGTTAGGATGGTAGACAGAGATGAGGAGGAGATGTAGGAGGTGCAGCACTGTGGAGAGCACAGGTAGGATGGTAACAGGATGAGGGAGATGTAGGGGGTGCAGCACTGCGGAGAGCACAGGTAGGATGGTAGACAGAGATGAGGAGAGATGTAGGGGTGCAGCACTGTGGAGAGCACAGGTAGGATGGTAGACAGATGAGAGGAATGTAGGGGGTGCAGCACTGCGGAGAGCACAGGTAGGATGGTAGACAGAGATGAGGAGGAGATGTAGGGGGTGCAGCCACTGTGGAGAGCACAGGTAGGATGGAGACAGAGATGAGGGAGATGTAGGGGGTGCAGCACTGTGGAGAGCACACGGTAGGATGGTAGACAGAGATGAGGAGATGAGGGGTGCAGCACTGTGGAGAGCAGGGTAGGATGGTAGACAGAGATGAGGAGGAGAGATGTAGGAGGTGCAGCACTGTGGAGAGCACAGGTAGGATGGTAGACAGAGATGAGGAGGAGATGTAGGAGGTGCAGCACTGTGGGAGAGCACAGGTAGGATGGTAGACAGAGATGAGGAGGAGATGTAGGGGGTGCAGCACTGTGGAGAGCACAGGTAGGATGGTAGACAGAGATGAGGAGGAGATGTAGGGGGTGCAGCACTGTGGAGAGCACAGGTAGGATGGTAGACAGAGATGAGGAGGAGATGTAGGGGGTGCAGCACTGTGGAGAGCACAGGTAGGATGGTAGACAGAGATGAGGAGGAGATGTAGGAGGTGCAGCACTGTGGGAGAGCACAGGTAGGATGGTAGACAGAGATGAGGAGGAGATGTAGGGGGTGCAGCACTGTGGAGAG
>ONZH01005123.1:0-39600 GCA_900303285.1 Rhinella marina | reverse complement strand
GCTATTTTGACTGCGACCCAGACAAATATCGCACAGAGAGTTTTTTGGATCAAGCTGTATACGTTATTGGTAGCAAATGACTTGGTTGTATTCTGTGACGTACAGAAAGTGTCACCTGGACAGTATATACGGATTGGAGCGAGTGTGCTGAACTGTGACACACAGAAAGGTTACACGCAGCTGTGTGAAATGGATTTGTATCACTGAGCTAAAACAACAAAAAAAATATTTTTTTTGTATATTTTGTTTTGGATTTTTGTTTTTTTGGAACGTGACGTGCAGAAACTATCGTAGAACTGACTGACACCCTGTTAACGGTGGCTATTTAGACTGCGACCCAGACAAATGTCGGACAGAGATTTTTAGGATCAAGCTGTATACGTTATTGGTAGCAAATGACTTGGTTATATTCTGTGACGTACAGAAAGTGTCACCTGGACAGTATATACGGATTGGAGTGAGTGTGCTGAAATGTGACACACAGAAAGGTTACACGCAGCTGAGTAAAATGGATTTGTATCACTGAGATATAACATAAAAAAAGGGGGTTATATATGGCGATAGCTGCACTACTAGTGCCAGCCAGCCAAGCCAGGAGACCAAAAAAAATGTCTTCTAGCCCTTAGAAGGGCTGTTGGGTTCTTTGTGGGTGATTCCTGCCTAACAGAGAACTAAATGCAGGCCCTAACACTGTCCCTGAAATGCAGCAGCTCTATCCCTAACGACATCCAGACGGCATCTGAGCCGAGCACCGCGGCCAGTCACTAGTATATTCCAGGGTCACCTGATCAGGCCAGCCAACCCCTGC
This sequence comes from Rhinella marina, assembly GCA_900303285.1. Taxonomy (NCBI): domain Eukaryota; kingdom Metazoa; phylum Chordata; class Amphibia; order Anura; family Bufonidae; genus Rhinella; species Rhinella marina. The sequence goes on along the minus strand of ONZH01005123.1, from coordinate 38,792 downwards.
TATCAACATGTAAGGGCCCCACGTGATGCTGGGTGTACCGTAGAGTCTCCTGGCTTGTGATTGGCTGTGTTTATAGGCGCCAAAAAAGCACGATGTGGAAGTTGCCATTTCCTCGAGTATGGCGAGATACTCGTCCGAGCAGCGAGCACTTACGAGTACCCTAATACTCGAACGAGCACCAAGCTCGGACGAGTATGCTCGCTCATCTCTAGTTATAATGCAGATGCAACACAGGTAATGTCGCCTTGATTAGCAGCAGAAAAAATCGGAACGGATGTCAGGTATATAGGATACAGTAACGTTATAATGCAGACGCAACACAGGTAATGTGGCCTTGATTAGCAGCAGAAAAAATAGCAACGGATGTCAGGTATATAGGATACAGTAACGTTATAATGCAGACGCAACACAGGTAATGTCACCTTGATTAACGGCAGAAAAAATAGCTACAGATGTCAGGTATATAGGACACAGTAACGTTATAATGCACACGCTGCGCAGATGGTGCTTAGGTCAAGCAACCTTGTGCAATTTTCAACCCCCCCCCCAAAAAAAAAAAATATATTTCAGCCAGATATAATAGCCCTTAAAAGGGCTTTTGGGTCTTTTCAAAAGACTAGCCCTGCCTAGCCAATTTCTATCCCTACACTATCTGTCCCTCCTTGCAGCAGCTCTCCTTGACTCGGTCTGAGCCGGGTCACATGTCACCGGGTGCTATATAGCACCCGATGACGCGTTCCCGGCCAGCCAATCACTGTAATGCCAGTAGCCAACATGGCTACTGGCATTACAGTGAATGCCAGTACCTCGCCGCATGCTAATTGGCTAATTAGGAACTAATTAGGGACTCGAGCATGGCGAACACTACGTGGTCCCAAGCGCCCCCATGCTCGGTCGAATATCGTATTCGGCCAAGCATGCTCGCTCGACACTAAACTCCATACATCAGAGTTGGAGTGAACTCAACCAGACACTGAGAGACCCAAGGACTGGCCCATCTTCTGCTCAATGTACATGTGCAGGGCTTGTGCAGCTTTTTTGGAAAAGTAGTCAGCTTGAGACTCTCCATCTTGGATGGGCACAAGCCATCAGTTCTCTAAAATGTACAGGGCCAACTACATGAAAAGGGAGGGACTATAATACAGCCACTTAACCAGGTGCACATTCAACTTCTGTGCCATGGGATGAGTGCAGGCATACTGTTGTCTTTTTGCAATCACCTCAGAGATCAATTGCTGTTGAAACAAGTGATGAGGAGTAGGAGATGGAGGAGCATCATAAGCAATACTGAAGTTGATGGGAAGGAACAACAGCTTCCTTATGCTGATGTTGACGAGCCATGACTTCTTGAGATGGGGTGTGGGCTGGTGGGAGATGCAGTGGTTGCTGCATCAGGCTGTAACACTAAATGAATGTTTTCCCACGCCACTTTATTGTGGCGCTCCATGTTTGATGCACCATAATGCCAACATTAGCACCCTGGCCGCTACTCATTCTCTGCCCACACATCCTGCATACCACCAGATCCCCCAGTGACTTGGTGAGAAATTTCCACACTGACAAGTATGCCATTTTCCCTCTACCCCTCTGTGATGCCTGCCTGCTGCTGCTTTTATAAACCCATGCACTGCTAGTGTGTTCCTCACAGGTAGTCTCCCGAGTAGCAGATGGTGTAACCCTCTAGCATTTGGCCCCGGATCCCACACTGCTTCTACCCTGCTGCCTCATGGGCACGCTTCCACCCTGCTGGCTCATGGGCACGCTACCACCCTGCTGTTTCACAGGCACACTCCCTCCCTTGCCCTCCGATGATGACGATGGCCCCTCTTCACCCGGCTCCCAAGTGCTGTCAGTTTCACCATCATCTACATATGTTTGCTCGTAACTTATGTTATCCTCACATGTCTCTTCCGCTTCTCCATGACCTCCCGCACTATGTGCTCCCACCCGACTGTCATCATCAGCAGTTGCACACCTAAAGGAGTCTGCAGTGGACCTCTCCTCTAAGTCTGGGCTTGCCTCTGTTGACTGTCCTCACAAAGCTCATCATCGTTGAAAAGTGGAGTAAAGCCAGCGACTATCATTACTTGGCTAACAGGAGGAGCAGGTTCAGGACAGGTGAGGGCATAGAGGCAGTTCCTGGGCCATGCCAACTAAGAGGAACCCACTGATTCTTGGCTGTGTGTATCTGTTGTAAATTGAGATGATGTTGAAGAACGAGTCAACTATTCCAGTAGAGCTGGATTTCTGGGCAAAACATGACTGCTGGATGACAGTGACAGTTCTGGCCTGTTGCAGCAGCTGCTACCAATCCCCCTTCTGCTGCTGATTGCGCCGGCTATAGCAACATTTTTGCCACTGCCCGTTCCTTTGGAGGGCCCAGTGGCCAAAGTGTATTGCAACTGTATCACAAACATAACAGATTAACTCTGAATGTTTGTGCACTAGAACATGATGCACACTGTGATAGATCTCACCTGCCTTTAATACTGAGGCGCACTAACTGTATCACTAAAATAACAGATTAACTCTGAATGTGGGTGCACTAGAACATAATGCCCATAGCGATACACTATCCCTGCACTCTCCCTCACCAATATTCTTCTATTTATCTTTTTCAGCAACAATGTCCCTAGTGCATGAGCGCTAGCCACGTCTTTACCTATGCTCAGCTCATAGGACAATGGCGGAGACCAAGCAGGATGAGGGTTTTATACAGCTGTGACATCACAGAGGATGGCTATCTGTGGATTGGCTGGCTACACAGCAGTACCACTTTAGGAAAAACTGATTTGTTACCATGAAGCTCAAGGAAATTCTGATTTGTTGCAAATCAAAGTTTTCCTGACCATCGGACTGGATTCCGTTTTGAATGCTTTGCTTTACTCAACACTAGTTGTAATGATTGGCAGCCAGGTCTGGACAGGAGAGAAAAGAGATTGGGGTAAGAGCTAACTGTAGGGTATCAATGAGTTGCTGGCAGTTAATGGTGTGTAGGGTTCTATAAGTGTAAAAAGTAGGAATGTCATGGGAAGAGTGAGAGGTCTTAATAGTAAAGGAAAGAAGATGGTGGTCAGAAAAGGATGGGAAGGATGAGTTAATAAAGTCGTGATGGAAGAAGACTAGATCAAGTGCATTGCCCTCTTTGTGCATGGCAGAGGAAGTAAATTGTGAAAGGCAAAAAGAGAAAGTTATAAAAAGAAATTGAGAGACTGATGGGGAGATAGGATCGTCAATAGGGATATTAAAATCACCCATAATAAGAGTTGGTGATTTAGAAGATAGGAAGTGAGGAAGCCAGGCAGCAAAGTGATCCAGGAATTAGTGGGGGGAGTCTGTGGGACCATAGACAACAGCAACTCTCAGGGGGAATGGGCAGAAGAGTCTGATGGTATGGATCTCCAGAGGGAAATGTGAGAGAGGGTAGAGGGGGAATGACCTGAAATGTGCACTATGGAGAAAGTAATATGCCTACTGCTCCACCATGCCTGTTATCAGGTCTAGAAGTTTGGGAGAAGTGAAGTCCACCATAGGACAAGGCGGAAGGGGGTCGACATACTGAATCTTTGCCCTAGGTGCAGGAAAGCCTAGCTACAACCCTGCATAATAGTACTGCTCTTAAGACAACAGTTAACATATAATTTATACCAGTGAATGCTGTAAAGCTTTCACACAAAAAGCAAAACCAAAACCTAAAAAAAAAAAATCATAATTCCTTTATTATTGTATTTCCCACCAAAAAAATAATAAAAGCTAATCTAAAAATTATATGTACCTCAAAATGATGTCATTAAAAATAACAGCTACATTGGTGAAAAAATAAAAAATGTTATGGCTTTTTGGATGCAAGGATAAAAAAAGAACAAAAAATTGCCAGGTATTAAGGCCCAAAATAGGTGGGCTCTTAAGGGTTTAGCCCTTTGTGATACAGCTTCTATGTGGGTCAATGTTACCAACAAGTATTAGGGTATATTCACACGTAGCAGATTTGTTGCAGAAATTCCTTTGATTGTACCATTCATCTGAATGGGGCTTGCAGAAATTCATACAAATGCTGCAGGAGCCTCCTCATTCACATGAATAGATCTCATTTTTAGTCAAAGAAACATCTGCAATGAATCTGCTATGCACTAATATGCCCTAAGGCACAAATATGTCATTTAACCCTGACCCATGTCTATTATTCATAATTTAATTTCTCTACCCACCCTTTCCTACTTTATGAATTTCCTCTTCAATATATTATAGTTTACCGCATATATCCTAGTCACAACTTTGTATCATCTCCATATGTGGAAATGGTATTGTTTCATTTCCTCAGCCCCCATACAGACCTATGTGTATAATATTTCTCCATGGTAAAAGACTACAAACACTATCTGATCTTGAAATCCAACTACCGACCACCTTTCACCTACTTATTACATACATTTGACTCATGGATGGCAATGTGACTTGTAGTCTGCCATGATAGAGGAACAGGTCAGCACGGGAGCTGTAAATATTTTTAATTAAGACAATTTGCAAATGTTTTCATTTTAGATACGATGGAACAACAAAATGTAAAAAATCACTTCCAAGTTCGACCTTCCTTTTAAAAGGGTTTTTCAACATTTTTATACTGATGACCTATCCTCTGGATAGCCGTTTTGAGAAGGCACCAGCTCTCCTGTGAGCACCTCAAAGCTTCTCCAAGCACAGTGCCATACATTGTGCAGTGGCTGAGCTTGGTACTGTTGAACTCAGTCAGCACTAAGCCACGTGACTCATGATTGTGTCGTCACTTGGCCTAGGAAGATCACAGTGCTCACAGGAGTGCTGGTGCCTTCTCAAAAAGCTGATAGGCAGGTGTCCCACTAGTGGTGTTTGCAGTTTGCCTTTTGATTACCACTAACTGATACACTTTTGTAGCATTTTGCCCCATGAACAGAATTTATTATGACTGAACTAGCTTACTGCAAAAAATGCTATTAGGCAGGTCCTATACAATATCCATTTTCTAGCATACTGTAGCTCCTCAGTGGGAAGTAGTTAGAGTGTTAGGGATTGCACTAATAAACCTTGGTTTAAAGGGGTATTCCCATCTGGAATATTGATGGCATATCAGGCACTACTGGGACCTACTTCTATCTCCAGAACAGGTCCCCTGAAGTGATGCACTGCATGCTGTCCATTCACTGCTATGGGACTTACAAAATTAACCACGCAAGATGGGAATACCCCTTTAAGTATTTAAATAAAGTGAGTGAGGATGCAAAACTAGATATTTGCCCAAAGCAAAGGAAGCCTTGCACAATTGTTAGTGGCTGCACAGATTTGCAAGTAAAACTGCTTTTCACCTGCAAAAGCATACTGCAAGTAAACATCAGAACCATGCAGTTTTGACCAATTAAAGTTGTAATTTGGAGCCCAGGATTAAAAGGGTATTAAGGCTACATGATAGTGATGACCTACCGTCAGGATAGGTCATCAATATCAAATCAATAGGGTCTGACTATTGGCAACTTCACTGATCAGCTGTTTGAAGGGGTTGCAGCACTAGTGCGAGGGCTGAAGATGATGTCTCGGAAGAGTCATCACACCCCATGCATATCAGATAGTCAATGGTTTCGGATGACTTTATTCTTTTGTGTATGTGCAGCAACCTGCTCTAGTGTCGCTGTATACTGCAAACTGCAGAGGGTTAACAAAATGTATATGCTTTCGTATGTAATACCTGCATATGTATGTATGTATGTGCACATGGTAACACCAGGCAATATTAATAGCCACTACTAGATGGGGCTGGTGTCACCATCTCTATAAGTAGAGGAGTAAGAGCATTCTAGCCAGTCCAGTCTATTCTCAAGTTCATCCTGGACCTGGTATCACTTAGGGCAGGGCCAGAACAACTACAAAAAACAGACCTGGTGAAAGAAGAGGTGTAGAGGACGTTTAGTAGACATAACTGTCTAAAAAGAACTTATATGTTCTATGGCACATGTGTCCAGGAGAAGTCTCTGGTGCCTGGATATACATTTAAGCAGCTTGATCACCTGTGAGAAATCTCCACATCCCAAGGTGGATTGTGTGGATGTGTATTGTAAGTGCAGCAACCTGGTAAAAAAAAAGATGCAGAAGAGTTTGCCTCCCATTGAGGTCACTGCCCTCTGGTTCCATTGTATTGTCTGAACTATACACCCCACATCTGGATGCTTATGTCAGCATCAGCTAATGAAGCCCAGAAAGAAGCCTGAGAAAGACTACCTTAAAAAGACACCTTTTGGCATGTTACCACGTGTGCAGCTGTGAGACCTGTAACATCAGTGAAAGTTCAGCCTGTGTATCAACTGCTGGTCCACGGCAACATAAGAACTGTCCTGAACTGTTTCAGTAAAGAACTGTTCTGCTGCGCAACTGCACAATTGGTCACCTGCAATAACTCATGCCTCTGTGGCCAGGTCGCTGCAGATGTGCATCTTAACAGTTCAGGTTTTGCTGCATTTATCCAAATTAAATTACAGTGGGAATGTGTCTTTTGTTCTCAGATATGATTTACATGAATCTGGAAGGAAGGTTACTAAATGTTGCCTGGCTTTTAAATAACTAGTCACACAGAAATACTCATGTCAGCTATTATGAATGTAACAATAATATACAAGCAGCACATACAGATCATACATCATAGTGCAGCCATTCCTTACAAGCTCTACATTTCTGTAGCTTTCCAAGGACACACTCCCTTAAGAATAATGTGTTTTGTTGTTAAGAATGAATACATGGCACCGAGTAATTTCATCTGTGATTACCAAGATTTAAATGTAAGGAGTGCATCACCCCAATATAGCAAAATAATGCATATGCATTATGGCAATGGACCATTAGTTCAGTGATGCATGTTCACCTGTCTTCTGTGACTCCAAATAAATAATGACTAGTTTCATCTATACATCCAACTTAATGGTTTTTCCCTTGATTTTTTTTAGTTTTATTTTGCAGTTTAATTGGATTTTCTGAGTTACACTGTCAGTTGAGAGCAAAAAGGTCCAATGATCTAGTAATGAAATCTGGAACTTTGTCATCGGGACACAAGTAAAAATTTAGCAAATTTTATCATAAATATACAGAGAAAAAATTTACTCAGATCAATACTCAATTAGAAAAGTAAAATTAAAAAACAAAATCACTAATATTACCATTGGTTCAAAAATTGAATTATAATCAAGATCTAGATGTTCAAATGCTCCGCTGCTCTCTAGGTGTTCAGAGGTGATGGCCATGCTATTTCTGTGATTTATGCATAACACCACCTTAGTCTTTTTTGTAAAACCTTATGCATATTGCTCACATGGTCTCCAACAATATTCCTCCTGCAGATAGTAGAAAACAATAGTATCAGCACTCTTCTTAAACTGCATTTAAGGTATCGCACCCAGCTACCCAGAATCTTACTCAGTATTGACAAAGGGGCAAGCACCCAGAAAAAGTGGTCTATGGATGGATATTTGCATAAACCTACAAAAATGCTCCCGCCTGGAGCAAGAACACACACCAATAACACAATATATAATAAAAATATCCAAAGTTTATTAAATATCCTAAAAGTACATATAGCAATATATATGAGAGTACATAAATGGGGAACAAATCGTCAGACCAAACAAATTGGAGACTGAGCTGAGGCCCAAGCAACTGGTACAGAATCCCCCCAAAAAAGATGTTCTACATATACCAGGGGTGGGGTGGTGGAGATAAATTATCAAACATGGAAATATCAAAGCCCCAATGGCTACTATAGTACCAAAGGAAGGGATAGTAATACCCTACCCTAACCGATCAATCTAATGCATCACATCACACCAAAACCAAAGAACTCACCCATAGTAATGATCAGGGGAATCTGCCAGTGCCTGTAAAAAAACCTCGGCGTGCGTTTCGCCTCTGCTGCTTCGTCAGGAGGTTAAAAAGTATTGCAAAGTCTGTCCTTAATAAACCCCTGTTGGCACCCAAATCCAAGAAAAATAACAATGAACAGGAGTCTATATTGTGACGCATACCGCTCAATGATGCGAATCCCGCTGCCGCCGAGCTGCCACGTCCATCATATATGGATGGATATTTGCCTTGGCTATATTCCCTTGTCAAATCCCGAAGCTTGTTAAAAAGTCAGATTTTGACTTAGAGGGGGCCACTTCCATAAGGTGGTACAAGTGAGATGGTTCTTTTCCTTGGGAGATACTTCTTTGCCTATTTTATTCTCATGGAACAAGTGATTATCTCCCCTTTTTACCATTGTGTTTTCCAGGTCTAAAATCAGATGGCATGTCAAAGTCATTCCAATACAGAGCACCGAATGCCTCAAATAGACAAAGGGGGGACTTTATCATACCCTGTACTCCAGAATTCTGGCTTATTCACGCAAAAATGTTGTGAAATTTTACATTTTTACACCACCCGCAACTATTTAGAAAGTTGCAAAAATTGTGCCAATCTTACTCCAGTAAAGGGTTGGCTTAGAAGGTGAAGCAACATCTCAGGACAGAAGTGTTAGAGCAACAAAATTTATCAAACATTGTGCAACATTTTATAAATTTAGCACAGCAACGCAGGATGCTTTACTGTTGGCATGCAAAGTGAGGCAAATGCTTTTGGAGGATGCTCTGGTGTCAAGAAGGGCAGAAAAAAAGCTACTTCTCTCCAAGAAAAGCATCAAGGACAGACTGACATTCTGCAGAATTCCAGGAATAAAGAGTAGTATGAAAACATCAAAACATCCTCCAAGGACAACTTCTCCCAATGATTCAGGAGCAATTTGGTAATGAGCAATGCTTTTTCCAGAATGATGGAGCACCATGTCACAAGACAAATGTGAAGTGGCTCAGTGAGCAAAACATTGAAATTTTGGGTACATGGCCAGGAAACTCACTGGATCCCAATTCTATTCAGAACCCTTGATCAATGTTCAAAAACAGGTAGACAAATACAGAAATTGCATTGAGTAGGCAAGAATGGGTTGCCATCAATCAGGATTTGGCCTAATTTATAAAGAGGCACAGTATGTGCCTCTTAGTAAATTAGACGATCTCACTCCAAGATATAAGAGATCAAGACTGGGGTAGGAAACAGTGCTCTTGATAAATCACCCACAAAGTATATTGGAAAGTTGCATAAACCCTTTAAATGTCCTTGAAAATAAAATACTCTACTAAGTAGGTACCCTGCTGGCATTGCTGTGGTTAAAATGAGCATCTCAAGAAGAAAACTGCATTATTAAAGACAAACAAATTATAATATTCTGGTAATACAATGCATACTGGAATATTTCCTCCTCTGGGCATCTGCAGGGCTACAGCAATGCATCATTATTTTCCTGCTGCATGAGAATGGGCTAATCTCTTTAAAATGTGGCCCGTTGGAAAAATCCAGTGTTGATGATGTGCACATATAGGGCACAACTTCACCACATTAGCGTGAAGTAGACTTTTTGCCATCTGGTAAATACGTAACTGACAGATGCAAAATAAGGAATACATTTTCTAACTGCCCTAGAAGAATAATATAAATGATTTAACTAGATAGAAAATCTTGGGGCTGTGCGGAGCATGTGTCCCTTATCCCTCTCTTCCCTATCGGAGCCACAAATCACAGCAGAACTACCTGTCTCAAGCAGTTAATTTTAGGCACTTTTCCCCGCCGCACAGGTGGGTCTGTGTGTATATTTTACCCATAGAATAAAAGAGATTTTGGCAGTTGTGCACCTGTCCCCATGAAATGAAATTGCTAAAGATAAACCTTTCTTTACATTTATTGTAGTAAAATAGAAATATGACATGACTGGAATATGTAATTGAAGCAGTTGGAGTTAAATGGTATTCCTAATGGCTAAAAAGTAAACGCAGCTGCAGATTGTGTCTTGTAAGGACTTCCATCTAAGATTAAAAAGGCAATTCCTTCTAGGATAAGGCGGAGAATATTTATCTATTGCTAGATGGTTAGCGATGTAATTAGAGATGAGCGAATCTATTCACCGCTTCGTAGATTCGATACGAATCTTGGAAATTTTTTACACCGAAGCGAATCCGAATATTTTCAGATTCGCTTCAGAAAATTAACCGAAAATCTTTGTACGCTAACACTACATACGCATAATATAATTTGTACGCTAATACTACGCATCTGAGAATTTGTACGCTAATGCGAACATATTCAGTTAAATAGCATACTTTTACTGTATATTCGTTCTAGACAATAATACACTAAAGCTTCGTACGCACTTTGTATGCTCAGGCGTAAGTATTCAAGGGAATGTTCGCAGAATAACGAATGATTTGTATGCAGCTTCGACAGAATAGCTTCGTATTCATACGAATCCTTTAAAAAATTCGACGAACATTCGAGGAAGCGAATTTTGGATGATTCGCTCATCTCTAGATGTAATACACAATGAAGAGTACTGATGTTCTGTGTGCCAGGAAATGGTTTATTTTTACATAAGTTAGACCCTAGATACATGTGAGGCTTTTCAATAATTTTGTACCATATAGTCCTAATACTAATAATTGCCTGGACTTGGTATGTATCTATTTGTTACTTTTAAAACATCTTCCTTATTATTTGTTACTTAAAATTGTTTTCACCCCTCCCTCTATTTGTTATTAAAATTATCAGTGTGTCCTATTCCTCCTACTCTATTTCTACCTCTGTATATATATATATATATATATATATATATATATATACAGTACAGACCAAAACTCTGTGTGGCATTGAAATCAAATATAAGATAATAAGAACGGGATGGCACTACTCCTCAACCCTACAGCAGGATCCACCTAAATACCGGGTGTCGATCACAACAAACGGTGGTGCTCAGCTCTCAAACAGCAAGTCTTTTGCAAATCAAAATATCCAGTAATTGAAAGAAAGAGCGGCACTCACCATAAAAAGTTGAAGGCTTTATTACATGTCCGGCAAATACATACAAGTATGGGGGCGGATGGCAAACACTTCCTGCATGCTGCAAGCGACGGCCGTTTCGCGCTTCGTCAGGCTCTGCACGTCACATCAGCTGTGACCTCTCACCTTTTTAAATCACTCTAAACGCCTTCACATGCTCAACAGTGTAGTCAAAGGGAGACTCATTATGCATGCATTTAAACAACACACAAAAAAAAAAAAAAAACACAAGAAAACACACACAATATTTATAAAAACACACTCAAATCATTTTTATCATTGAGCCCTAATGCTCCTAAAGCTTCTGATTTCATAATCCACCTAGATTCCTTTCTAAGCAAAAATCTGTGTCTATCACCCCCATGTGGTTGTGTGGGCACAGTTTCTAGTCCGATGGATTTCAAAGCTTCTGGGTTACTATCATGGTCTAGCCTGATATGTTCAATCAAACGCGGACAACCTTTTCCTGTGGTTATTGATGAAAAGTGTTCTCTGAACCTTTCATGAAGGGGCCTAATAGTTTTACCGATGTAGAACCTACCGCAAGTACAATATACCATATATATAACATATTTCGTTTTACATGTGATCAGCTCCCTGATCCTATGTTCTAAACTACCTACTTTAACATATTTTAGTTGGCCATTGTACTTGCAGTGTGAACAGTGACCACATCTATAGTTACCTCTAGGTGGCAATGCATCTAGCCATGTACTAACTCTATTCTCCTTAAATCTACTATTCACTAGTTTATCCCGCAAGGTATAAGTTCTTCTAAAAGATATCAGGGGTTTTGGGTCAATTAATTCTTTAAGCTGTTCATCTCCCAGCAGTATGTCCCAATTCTCCCTTATGATGCGTTTAATTTGATCTGCCATAGGACTATACCTGAATGAAAAGGGGCAAATACTTGTTCTGCCTCTATATTTCTTCCTGGTGTTGCCTGATTTGGCCAGGAGATCCTCCCTCTTTATTTGCATCACTTTGTTCAGGGAACCTTCTAACATACTCTGGGGATAACCTCTCATCAGGAGTCTTTTTTTTAACCCTTTCGCGACCGGAGCTTTTTTCGGTTCTGCATTTTCGTTTTGCGCTCCCTGCCTTCAAACAGCCATAACTCTTTTATTTTTCTGTTCACATAGCTGTATGAGGGCTTGTTTTTTGCGGGACAAGTTGTACTTTCCAACGCCACCATTTAATATTGCATACGGTGCAGTGGGAAGCGGGAAAAAAATTCCAAACCGGGTGAAATTGCAAAGAAAACGCTATTCCGCTACAGTTCTACGGGTTTCTTATTTACAGCGTTCGATGTGCATTAAAACTGATCCATTACTTTCATTCTACTGGTCAGTACGAATCCGGCAATACCTAATATGTATAGTTTTTCCTGCGTTTTCATAGTGATAAACTAATTAGAAAGTTGCCCTTTTTTTTTTTTTTTTTTTCCTTGTCAAATCTTGACCCCTATAACTTTTTGGTATTTATGTGTACAGAGCTGTATGAGGGCTCATTTTTTGCGGGACGATCTGAAGTTTTTATTGATACCATTCTGGGGTGTGTATGACTTTTTGATCACTTTTTATTTAATTTTTTTTAGAAAAAAAAAGCGACAAAAAACGGCAAATCGCCATTTTGGACGCTTTTTTCCGCCACACAATTCGCCGTATTGGAATTTTTTTTTTTATATTTTAAAAGTACGGGCGTTTTCGGTCACGGTGATACCCATGATGTCTATATTTATTGTTATTTAGGTATTTATTTTTTACTTATACGGAAAGGGGGGTGATTTGAACTTTTACATCTTTTTTATTTTTTATATATTTTTTAACATTTTTTTTTATTTTTTTTTGTACTATTAGAAAGCTCAAATATGGGCTTATATATTGTGCCTTTTTTTTTTTTTCTTTATGAGCAATTCTGGGTTTTATAGACTCAGAAAGCCATGAATTGCTCATTTCTTATCCTGGCCTGCCATCTAGTGGCCAGAATAAGAATTGCAGTTTGAAAACTGTAATCCTCACCAGCGAGGATTACAGTTTTCATATGGTGTACAGACACCCCGATTGGCCACACGGGGTGTCTGTACACCACCCGGAAGCGAATGCTTCCGGGTTTAGACGCAACTAGATGCCGTGATCACGTGTGATCACGGCATCTAGTCAACCCGGAAGACGCCGCCGATGAAGTAGGTAGCGGCAAGTCTCTGCTGTTAGAAACAGCAGAGACTTGCCGGCCATGACGCCCGCCGCACCCGCGAGCGGGCGCCATGTGCCCGTATCGCCCCAGCGCCGTACATGTACGGCGCTGGTCGCGAAGGGGTTAAATCATTGGCTTGTTTCATGAAACCCTCCTCACTATTATTATTAATTCTCCTTAATCTAATGAATTCACCATAGGGGACCGACTCTTTTACACTATTAGGATGGTAACTCATATGATGTAAGAGAGAGTTAGTAGCAGTGGGTTTGCGAAAACCGCTCACCCTCATCTCCCCCTCCCTTAATTCAATTGAGACATCCAAAAAATCAAGTTTATGTCCCCCAAAGACATGAGTGAAAAGCATGTTCATATCATTCGAGTGATTCAAATATGTCACAAAATCATGGAATTGATTTTCATTGCCAGACCATATTATGAACACATCGTCCATATATCGTAAAAATAGCTTAATGTAGGGAAGAAAGGGATTATTTACAGTGTAGACAAATTTATCCTCCAATCTGGCCAAATAAATATTGGCGAATGTACAAGCTACCGGTGTCCCCATGGCCGTCCCAAAGCATTGGCGATACCAGGTGTCACCGAACATAAAGGTATTATTTTTTAAAATCACTTCCAATGCCTCTCTAACAAAATTGATGAAGGTGCCTGACTTGTTTGTGCCTTCCAAAACTTCACATATCGCCTCCACACCCGCATCCTGAGGGATACGGGTGTAGAGGCTTTCTATGTCCAAGGACACAAGGCTGAGCCCCTCCACCCCCTGAAAGGAATTCAGTGCCTGGAGGAAATCGCTCGTGTCCTTCACATAAGAAGGGATATTTTTCAAAAGAGGTCTTAATAACCAATCAATATACCTGGACAAATGCTCGGTGACTGACCCTATACCCGCCACAATGGGACGGCCAGGGGGACGCTCGGCAGATTTATGTAATTTAGGGAGGAAATACCAAGTAGGCTTAGTTGGGAACAGTGGTAGTAGTTTCTCAGCTTTATTTTTGGACAAAATCTTCAACTCCACATATTTGTGCAGTATACTCCTAATCTGTGACTGTATTTTAGAAGTTGGATCCTTAATTAATTTTTCATATACTTCACTATTACCCAACTGCCTATTGGCTTCTTCTTTGTAGTATTCCACTGACATTACCACCACATTGCCCCCCTTGTCCGCCGGTTTGATAACAATATTTTTGTTGTTTTGTAGCCATTTTATGGCTTTAACTTCCTCTTTATTTATATTTGGTTCATCTACCGGATAAACTAAAGCCTTGATATCCTTCAGAACCTTTTTATAGAAGGTATCAATACTACCACCGGCGGGCAAGGGGGGACAAAATGTGGAGGGAACTCCTCCTGTAAAAGCAGAGATAGATGAATCTCCTGATTTATGTGACAGATCGTCCTCAGTCAAGAACTGTAGACAGGCCACTTCTTCTTCATTGAAGTTAGCTGACATACTAAAACCTAAAGGGCCAATAGCAGTGGGGGTCTCTCCTTCCTTTGATTCTGTTCTACTAGGGGGTTTATTAGAATATAATCTACGCAGATTCAATTTGCGAACTGCTTTAAATAGATCGATCTCGAACTGGACCGGGTCAAACCCCTCCACCAGACTAAACCCGAGGCCTTTTTCAAGGACCCTCAGGCAGTCGGGTGGAAGGGGTCGGCCCGCCAAGTTCGCAACCGTGCTACATACTGATGGCTGAACAGCAAGAAATGGGTTCAATTCCTCCAAGATACTTTTTTTCTCTTGAATGCCATTTTTTGGCCTCCTTTTTTTCTTGTATTTTCCCCTCCCCCTTCTAGTTTTGTGCCTAAAGGGATATTTTGATCATCCAACTCCATTTTATTAAAGGAGTCTATAGTAGTTAGTTCATCCGAAATACTTGAATCTGAATCCGTGGTCCAATAATCACTTTTCACACTCCGGTTATATCTCCTTCTTTTTCTTTTACCACTGTTCCAATCAAATACTTTGCCTTGTTCGTAGTCCTGTTTATCACGTATGAACTTGTCTCTTTTTCTTGCTTTTATATCTGCCTGGATTAACGTCAATTTTTTATCCAGTTTTTTATCAAAGTTCCGATACTGATTTTCTGTCAGGCGTCCCTGTAACTCTGTTTTCGCTTTAGTTAATTCCTCCTTAATTTTTTCATATTCAATTACGTTTCGATTTAGCACAGTATCCAATATACGTAGAGAGAATCAGGAGGAGTTCCCTCCACATTTTGTCCCCCCTTGCCCGCCGGTGGTAGTATTGATACCTTCTATAAAAAGGTTCTGAAGGATATCAAGGCTTTAGTTTATCCGGTAGATGAACCAAATATAAATAAAGAGGAAGTTAAAGCCATAAAATGGCTACAAAACAACAAAAATATTGTTATCAAACCGGCGGACAAGGGGGGCAATGTGGTGGTAATGTCAGTGGAATACTACAAAGAAGAAGCCAATAGGCAGTTGGGTAATAGTGAAGTATATGAAAAATTAATTAAGGATCCAACTTCTAAAATACAGTCACAGATTAGGAGTATACTGCACAAATATGTGGAGTTGAAGATTTTGTCCAAAAATAAAGCTGAGAAACTACTACCACTGTTCCCAACTAAGCCTACTTGGTATTTCCTCCCTAAATTACATAAATCTGCCGAGCGTCCCCCTGGCCGTCCCATTGTGGCGGGTATAGGGTCAGTCACCGAGCATTTGTCCAGGTATATTGATTGGTTATTAAGACCTCTTTTGAAAAATATCCCTTCTTATGTGAAGGACACGAGCGATTTCCTCCAGGCACTGAATTCCTTTCAGGGGGTGGAGGGGCTCAGCCTTGTGTCCTTGGACATAGAAAGCCTCTACACCCGTATCCCTCAGGATGCGGGTGTGGAGGCGATATGTGAAGTTTTGGAGGGCACAAACAAGTCAGGCACCTTCATCAATTTTGTTAGAGAGGCATTGGAAGTGATTTTAAAAAATAATACCTTTATGTTCGGTGACACCTGGTATCGCCAATGCTTTGGGACGGCCATGGGGACACCGGTAGCTTGTACATTCGCCAATATTTATTTGGCCAGATTGGAGGATAAATTTGTCTACACTGTAAATAATCCCTTTCTTCCCTACATTAAGCTATTTTTACGATATATGGACGATGTGTTCATAATATGGTCTGGCAATGAAAATCAATTCCATGATTTTGTGACATATTTGAATCACTCGAATGATATGAACATGCTTTTCACTCATGTCTTTGGGGGACATAAACTTGATTTTTTGGATGTCTCAATTGAATTAAGGGAGGGGGAGATGAGGGTGAGCGGTTTTCGCAAACCCACTGCTACTAACTCTCTCTTACATCATATGAGTTACCATCCTAATAGTGTAAAAGAGTCGGTCCCCTATGGTGAATTCATTAGATTAAGGAGAATTAATAATAATAGTGAGGAGGGTTTCATGAAACAAGCCAATGATTTAAAAAAAGACTCCTGATGAGAGGTTATCCCCAGAGTATGTTAGAAGGTTCCCTGAACAAAGTGATGCAAATAAAGAGGGAGGATCTCCTGGCCAAATCAGGCAACACCAGGAAGAAATATAGAGGCAGAACAAGTATTTGCCCCTTTTCATTCAGGTATAGTCCTATGGCAGATCAAATTAAACGCATCATAAGGGAGAATTGGGACATACTGCTGGGAGATGAACAGCTTAAAGAATTAATTGACCCAAAACCCCTGATATCTTTTAGAAGAACTTATACCTTGCGGGATAAACTAGTGAATAGTAGATTTAAGGAGAATAGAGTTAGTACATGGCTAGATGCATTGCCACCTAGAGGTAACTATAGATGTGGTCACTGTTCACACTGCAAGTACAATGGCCAACTAAAATATGTTAAAGTAGGTAGTTTAGAACATAGGATCAGGGAGCTGATCACATGTAAAACGAAATATGTTATATATATGGTATATTGTACTTGCGGTAGGTTCTACATTGGTAAAACTATTAGGCCCCTTCATGAAAGGTTCAGAGAACACTTTTCATCAATAACCACAGGAAAAGGTTGTCCGCGTTTGATTGAACATATCAGGCTAGACCATGATAGTAACCCAGAAGCTTTGAAATTCATCGGACTAGAAACTGTGCCCACACAACCACATGGGGGTGATAGACACAGATTTTTGCTTAGAAAGGAATCTAGGTGGATTATGAAATCAGAAGCTTTAGGAGCATTAGGGCTCAATGATAAAAATGATTTCAGCGTGTTTTTATAAATATTGTGTGTGTTTTCTTGTGGTTTTTTTTTTTTTTTTTTTGTGTGTTGTTTAAATGCATGCATAATGAGTCTCCCTTTGACTACACTGTTGCGCATGTGAAGGCGTTTAGAGTGATTTAAAAAGGTGAGAGGTCACAGCTGTTGTGACGTGCAGAGCCTGACGAAGCGCAGTGTGCGCGAAACGGCCGTGGCTTGCAGCATGCAGGAGGTGTTTGCCATCCGCCCCCATACTTGTATGTATTTGCCGGACATGTAATAAAGCCTTCAACTTTTTACGGTGAGTGCCGCTCTTTCTTTCAATTACTGGATATTTTGATCTGTGTGGCATTGACCTGGTCTCTAATCTGAGCTGCTGTTAACCTGCGATTTCTGAGGCTGGTGACTCGGATAAACTTATCCTCTACAGCAGAGGTGACTCTTGGTCTTCCTTTCCTGGGGAGGTCCTCATGTGAGCCAGTTTCTTTGTAGCGCTTGATGGTTTTTGCGACTGCACTTGGGGACACTTTCAAAGTTTTCCCAATTTTTCGGACTGACTGACCTTCATTTCTTAAAGTAATGATGGCCACTCCTTTTTCTTTACTTAGCTGCTTTTTTCTTGCCATAATACAAATTCTAACAGTCTATTCAGTAGGACTATCAGCTGTGTATTCACCTGACTTCTTCCCAACACAACTCATGGTCCCAAACCCATTTATAAGGCAAGAAATCCCACTTATTAAACCTGACAGGGCACACCTGTGAAATGAAAACCATTTAAGGTGGCTACCTCTTGAAGCTCATCAAGAGAATGCCAAGAGTGTGCAAAGCAGTAATCAAAGCAAAAGGTGGCTACTTTGAAGAACCTAGAATATAAGACATATTTTCAGTTGTTTCACACTTTTTTGTTAAGTATATAATACCACATGTGTTAATTCATAGTTTTGATGCCTTCAGTATAAAACTACAATTTTCATAGTCATGAAAATACAGAAAACTCTTTGAATGAAAAGGTGTGTCCAAACTTTTGGTCTGTACTGTATTTCAAAGAAATTTCACCGCAAACACTGCATTATTCCCACAGTAAATTGTCAATAGCAGTGTGTAGACTGTTTGCAGAAGGGGAGGAACATTTAATTGCACCAATGTCTTTAAATTACAGAAAACACACTTGCAATTTTTATAGTATCTTTCAATAATCTGTGTATACCAAACTCATGACTTTTTATTCAGGAAACCTGGCAGCAGGATTGGGGTGCTGAGGAGGAGGTGACATCAGAAGAGGGGGGTGCTGGCCATGACCACAATAAAGAGCAGAGGCAACGTACAGCCAAAACCTCTCACAAAACTGGCAGGGCCAGATTTGCTTCTATTGTGGTCTGCCCAGAACTGGTCATGCCACTGATACTGTGGGCTCTGGCTCAAAATGTGCCAGACCTAGGGCAAGCTTGGCTGCCTCTAGCTCTGCAAGAGCAACTCCCATATCACTTTTTTCTCCACTGGGCCAGACCTAAACCCATAGCCATGTGCAGGATCTGCAGGATTAAAAAAGCTGTGGGCGTTCAAAAATAAACTCTACTGTAGCTCATGAGACAACATCATTGGATCCTGTGGGAAAATAGAACAAGTCTGTCTTCCTTCTCCTGGTCTTCTTTACAGCAGCCAGTCTGCAACCCCAAGCAGTAGAATGTCCTTGTCATTATCATCAGCTGCTTCTTCTCCTGCTCACAGTATAATCACAGTAGATGAAAAATTATACAGCTGTAATTTTGTTGTACGGTGTTGCATATTAGGCAACATACTATGCCACTAATCCACACCCATTTCTCGATACATCATGCCTCCTCAGAAGGTGTGAGTCCTTTCTCAGTGGGCATGTTGAAGGATGGAACTGAGCATGCGCATCCACCTCAGAGAGGTGGACAGAGAACTAAGAGAAAAGTAGCAAACAACAAGTGGAGTTATACAAATGTATTTGAATTATTCTATAAAATATAAGATCAGTGCTGGCTTGAAAAATGCATAATATTTTTCATGAGACAACCCCTTTAAAATTATCCAAGACTGTTAATGCAAATGTGGGCATTCCCTTTAAGATGATTACAAACAATATAATTCTTCAGGTTTTGTGATGAACATGGGGCTAACAGATTTCAACCCTTTCCAAGTTTTTGATTTCCTCAGAAGTAGGCAGCACATGAGGTACATTATCTGGTAGAGGCTTATGCTACCACTAAATTAAAATGACAGGCTAAGCTGATTAAGCATGTTACCACTGGTGTGGCTATTTATGGCAGTCCTATAGTGGTGAATGGAGCAGTAGCCACGCTTGCATGGTGCACTCTCCACTCACCACTATGGAAACTCCAAAAATAGCCAAGCTTGCTCAACTTTTTTTTTTTTTTTTTAAACTGCCACAGCAATGGGCAAACTGGTTTTCCGACTCTCAAGACATATCCTGTATTCACAGAATAGGACATAAGCAATCAGTAGGAGTCCCAGAGCTGGAACCTCCAAGGATCACAAGAATGGATGCCCTGGAGTGCCCCATGAGAATGGAGTGGTGGTTATGAATGCAAACCACTGGTCCACTCTCATGGGGCACTTTGGGATATCTGTTCTCACAATCAATAGGGGTGCCAGCAGTATGGCCCCAACGATCACACACTTATTGTTGCTGGGAAAACTCTTTTCAGTTCTACACTAATAACGAAAATGATCCACTCTGGTTTCTGCCTTTAATGTAACATTAAATGAATACATATGACAGGGTAAGATGAAGCTGAAGGGAGGATACATTGTTGTGGCTGTATCCCAATACTGCCAAATATAGTTCTATAAATACAGTAGTACAAAACTAACAACTAAACTTGGCTTAAGTCATTAAGTTAAAGCAGTATGACTTACTTTAGACATTTTTCTGTTTCATCCTTTCTTAGCTCAGTGTATGATGCACAGGTAAATCCGTTATTTCTTCAGTAAGAACTTTGTGTAGTGATCTGTGCAGGTCTGAATTTATTCAAAATAGGACCCAAGACAAAATTCATAACTGAGTCCCCCAGTTCTCATGAAGTCCCATCAGTTGTCATGATGATACAGGCCCACCAGGCACATATAATGATCATCAATACTTCCTGGTGGGGCTCCAAAGCTTGTCATCTCTAATGCCGGTGATAATATGTGTCAGCCAGAGCTTTCACTGATGTGTCATATCAATGGGACATGTGATGCATAGAGGGCATGTCACCGCTGAAGCCAGTCACTATCTCCAGTGGCCACGTGACCCATGTCAAACAGGATGTTGACACGCAGAGACCAGAGTAAGGCAACAGTAGTGGGGGACCAAAAGGAACCTGAACCCCGCAGGGAGCAGGCTAATATGCTTCCCACTGCAGGGCCAGCTATATTGGGGTGTCTGGCAAAAAGTTTCCACAAAAGTGAACAATTGAAATTTGAAATATAATTAATAAAAGTTAAGTTTTAATTGTCGTTAGAAAATAGACAATAGAAGGCAGACTCAGTTTGATAAACCGAATTAACCCCTTTAATGTAATCATTATTTTATGAGAAGAGAGTCCATCCTAAACAAATATGACATAATGCAGCCAGACACACAGAAGCCTCCATAAAGCTGAAGGTGATACCAAGAACAATTATAAACAATGTCCCAGACTCCTATTAGTCCACAGTCAAACTGCTCTGCTACATCTTAAGTTTCCTAGAAATAAAACTGTTTTGCAGCCATATTTTCTTATTACAATAAACATTGTATCACAAAAAGCTGTATTAACAATTGTATGTTAGTCCTAGCTACAGAGTACAAAGTTTGTTTTGCTGGAACATGCTGTACATTAATTTGGCATCATTATATACAATACAATGGAGCCATAATCAAGGAGACTGTATTAACAAAACAGGGTATTAGAAGTTTCATAAAAGCCAGCACACAAGCATAGCGCTGCATAATTACTAAAATGTACAGAAAAAGCAATAAATTTGCCCCAAACCAAGCTATGACTTCTATTAGCATAGGAAGCAGACAGGAAATTCTGCAGCCAGGGCCAGACGGGGATTTAAAAACAACCCTGCCACACTAACCCCACCAACCCAAATACAATATCACCCTTCCATATCACAGGAAAATAGTGAT
This sequence comes from Rhinella marina, assembly GCA_900303285.1. Classification (NCBI taxonomy): domain Eukaryota; kingdom Metazoa; phylum Chordata; class Amphibia; order Anura; family Bufonidae; genus Rhinella; species Rhinella marina. The sequence continues at coordinate 17,247 of ONZH01005123.1, read as the reverse complement.
ACAATGCAAGATATGGTGAGTTTTGCTCTACTCAGTCACACCTCTCACTATTCTAAAAATGTAAACCACACCATCAGCATAACTGGAACATAAAACACCTAATCAGGTGTTACCTCCCCAATAGCACAACATACAAAACACTTCCCTAGAAGCACAAAATATTGCAGTGCGGCACAAAACACCTCCCAAGTAGTGCCAAACAAATACTAAAGTGCAATACAAAATACCTCCCCAGCACCACCAAATACCACAGTGCATCTCAAAATACCTTCCAAACACCTCTAGATACCACAGTACAGCACAAAATACCTTCCCAGCAGCACCAAATACCACAGTGCTGCACAAAATACCTCCCCAGCAGCTCCAGATACCAGATACTGGAACACAATACCTCTCAAGCAGTGCCGAACAAATATCACAGTGGATCATAAAATACCTCCTCCGTATGACCAAATAGCACAGTTCTGCAAAAAATACTCTCCAACATTGAGAAATATCACAGTGCAGCTCAAAACACCTTCCTAGCAGCTCCAGAGATCATGATGCAGCACAAAATACCATCCCAGCTGTGCCAAATACCACAAAGCAACACAAAATACCTTCCCAGCAGCACTTCATGAGTTCAGCAAGAGACTGAAAGAGCTAGGGATGAGCGACTTTGTGTTTTCAAGCTTGGCGTACAAGGTTCAGGTTATCTAAGAATTCCGTTCTGTATTCCGCTACCACAGACCATAAGTTTGCTCATCCCTACTAACAAGTCTAATGTATTCAGACGTTAACTCAGTATCCACCCACATAGTCTAACCTGCTGAAATCTCACACTGCACACTCCATGGCCCTGTTGTGAAGGAAAGGAGCAGTTTTTAGAAGCTGAAAGGGGTGAGATTTTAACAGCAGCATAGAAGGACATATACGGACAGGAGCTTGAAAGGTGTTTAGACTCATAAACTTCAAGAGTACAGGGAAACAGCAATGATGTGTCTTGGCCGCAATGCCGCACCAAATCTGCCTCAATTTGAATATTAAACTGGTTGTCCACCTGACAAAATGGGAGCATATTAGGATATGCCTCCATTGTCTGATAGGTGCGGTTCCCACTTGGTGGTGCCCAGACCAGAGTCCTCCAGCCACCACTTTAGCCCGCTCCGTTCTCAATATAGGTGCGGGTCCCAGCACGACATGCCCCCATTGTCTCAAACTGTTTATTATTTACAGTTTTACCCACAAAACTGCGCAGCCATGACAAGATATGCCCTTACCCTCAGGCCCCTTTCAGATGAGCATGAGACTCGGACGTCTCCCACATCGTGTGCCGTGTACTGAATTCCCGGCACTGAACGGGAGGTTACATAGCATTATACTGATTTATGATGCTATGTAACCCTTACAGTTCTGGAATGTGTTGGATAACACTGTCAGCATTATCCAACACATTCCAGAACTGTAAGGGTTACATAGCATCATAAATCAGTATAATGCTATGTAACCCCCTTTCAGTGCCGGGAGTTCAGTACACGGCACAAGATGTGGGAATCTCACGCTCGTGTAAAAGGGGCCTTAGGGTGCTGCCACACCTTCAGGCTTTTTGATGCTGTTTTTGAAGCCAAAAACAGGTGTGGATTATAACAGGAGGTTGGCTCCAAAAACTGCATCAAAAAACCTGAATGGCCTGACCAGACTAGTGTCTGGTTGGACCCTAAAATACTCATTATAATTTTAGGCAGGACGAGTCTCAAAAATGGTTATAGAGCCTTTTTGACATGGACTTTCAAAGTAAGTATACTAACTTCATCAAACATCATAATGTATGAAACTTTTATTGTGAAGCCTGGAGACAGATTTCACATGTATAGTTCAGTGTATAAACAGGATGTTCCCTCCTGTGGTGGCTGCACACACCAAGGTTTTTATCATCAACACCTCTGTCCATGCAAGGGAGTCTGTATCTAAAAAAGAAAAAAAAAAAACTAACTTCTATTTTGATGTATTAAGAAATTAATAAGCACATGATAGTGGACCTATTTAGAATAAAAAGGTTAACCCATGTTTGCCGTTAAAAAATAAAATCAGACATCATATCGTACATCATATACATGACAATCTTTTTTTTAAATCTCAAACCAGTCCTGTACCTCACATGGATCCAGAGATATCCCTATGTATTACTCTAATTGCTCAAATAGGGAAAATAATAACAGTAGATGCCACAAAAATGAGTATATTAACACCTGAATTGGACCAGTTAGATGGCCAAATAGATGGGAATCAATAACATGAAATATCTCTTCATTAGTTTTATTAAAACTACTTTAACTAGATAAAGCACTTTCTTTTACAATGGATTGTCTCACAGGAAACAATAGGAGATCATTCTTGATAGAGCTTGAGCTAAATGATGACAGCTCATTATAAAGTAGCTGCATTTCTAATGAGCAAAAGAATGCTCGTTTACATAAAATATCACCTTACCTCCACCGTATATTATTCTGTGCATATGGAATGAGGCCATTACTTCCAACTTTTTCTGGATTGTCAGTGTTTATCATCACTAGTATTCTACTACTGTGTTTTTTAGGTTTTCTATTATGCATATTGCTTGCTTTTTATGACTGTTATTGCATGCTGCTACCATTAACGGTGTATTTCCAATAATTCCAAGAATCTTAAAGACACTGGTTCCTTACTACACACAGAGCCAGACTAGTAAGCAGCCATATTTATCTCACTACAATCTTTTGTAAGCTTTATTGGAGCTGGGTACATATGAACTACATATAATGAAGCTGTATGTGATCATAGTAACCATAACACTTTATGATTTTAGGAACACATTTAATGCAAATGAATGTATAATTAGCAAGCTGCCGTACATTGGTGTATGAGCAAACAAGACTATTTTAGAAATCAGTTTCACCAAGGTTTCACTATAAAACCTTATATAAAAAATATAAAATAATACATAGAAAAGAACATAAAAACATAAATACAGAAGATAAAACAAATGACGCTAAGTTGCAAACAGCCTTGATTAAAAATATTACCATTTTGTGTTCCAGTGTAGATCTATGATTTATGTGTAGTACACCAGTCTTATTCAGATGCTGCGTTGGGGTAAGATGTATCAAATTTATTAAAAGGTGAATGCTTATTAATCATTTTGGTGTGTTTCAGGATGTCTATGTGACATGTATAATTTACTCTAGTGTTCTAGCATAAAAAATGTGAAATTTGCCCTCTTTCTAAAACAGTAGCAAGTGTAAATGAGCAAAAAGTTTCAAACTTGTACACAAATAGGGTCTTCAGAAACATTAGGAACGTTTGTATGCCAAAAAACTGCAGTAGAAGCTTTGATAACTTCCCCAATATGTGTTTCCTTGTTTAGAGGCAAAAGTCATGTTCTTCTTCCATTCCTCTGTCCCTTTTCCTGGTAGTCTGAGTGTTAGAAAGAAGGGGGGCAGGAAGACTGCAGGATTAGTCTACACAGGGTTTGTTTGTGGTCTGTACCCATGCGTACGAAATTGCGTCCAAATTGCGTACGAAAATGACGGGCTTTGCTGGAGAGGAATGGTGGTGTAGGAGGAATGCTCTCCTGCACCACCATTCCCCTGGATTCTTATGGATACTGTATCAGCAGATGACAGCAGATCATCCGGCTGAAACTGAGATGTGCGTGCCATCCACTCCACTACCTCATCCACTTTCTCCTCCACTACACTTTTGCACCTTGGTGGGTTAGCATTAGAGATGAGCGAGTAGTGAAATATTCGAAAGTTCGAATTTCGATTCGAATAGACCGCGTTAGTCGACTATTCGACCGAATATTGAATCCCATTATTGTCTATGGGAAAAAAATGCTCGCCACTTGGAAATCTCAATTCGACCACTTGGAGGTCACCAAGTCCACCCTGAAACCTCAGAAAGTGATGCCAACACTGCTGGAATGCAACTGGGACAGCAGGGGAAGCATGTCTGGGTGCATATAACGGGCCCAAGTCGCACTATTACGCCACTATCACAGCCTCTCAACAATACACTCCAAACACAATATAACTTCTATGTAAAGTGAGACAATACAAGGAAACCTTCTTTCCTCTACATTGCCATGGACCCCAAGCCAAACTGTACAAAAAAGAAGAAAAAATTCTGCACCCCTTAAAATCACGTTGCCTATGACAACCACAGATGGCATAGGCAAGGGGGAAAGCAAATAGACCCCACCCCTAATTGTCATTGTGTGTGTGTGTGAGATGTGGTCAGACATGTCTTCTTTAAAATGAAAAAACAACTCAAACACATGCAGAAGCCTTAAAATGCCCAAATTGTTGGCGCTTGAGATGTTGCCATTTAGGCTTGTAGAAATGAAAGCTTTCTGCAACCTGATGGGGGCTGCCATCCATCAGTATCCTGTCCCTAGCCATCACTATTTTTCCCTCTGTGCCATCCCTGCCTTGCCCTAGCACATGTCCCAAAACATCATCCACGCCCGAGTAACACGGTTACTGCAAAAGGCCATTTGACCACCAACACTTGGACAAGCGTTTGAGGCCGGGGATGCTACATCTCCCTGACAGCACACTGGGTGAATGTTGTGGAGGCGGGGACGGGCAAACCTGCTACCCCCACCCAAGTTTTGGGCCTTGGTTCTGTCAGGATTTCCGCAACACTTACAGACAGCTCGGCAAACCCCTCCTTCTCCTTCTAGATTTGTTAAATCTGTCCACCAGCCAGTCAAGTCCACAAAGTCCAGTCTCGTCGATAGCCTGCAGAAACTGCAGGGACCTCACTCTTACCCTCCTTCCTCCCACCCTGCCCAATGTTATCAACCGAGTGTTCCCACCCATGCCCACTCCCAGGAGCTCTTCTCAGGTCCCTTACCTGATTTTGACTCCTCGCCAGTCCTGCAAGAATCGCAGGAGCTATCTGAGGATTTTGTTTGTTCTGATGCCCAAACACTGGAGCAAGCTCCATCTCTAGCTGATGGTGGTGTGGAACGGGCACTAAAGTGTAAAATGATTAGGGACGATGATGAGACACAGTTGCCAGCAAGGGAGGCTGTTGGTATGTCGGGTGGGCCGGAGGAGGAGCAAAGTGAGGCAGTGTAAGAGGAGGTGGTTAAGTATGACGAAGTCAGTGACCCGACCTGGCCCAGTGTCATGTCTAGCAGGTAAAGCAGTGGGGATGTTGAGGGATGCGTAGGACCGCAAAAGGCAGGAAGAGGCCGTGGGGTGGCCAGAGGCTTATGGAGAAGGCAGGCTAGAGCCCGCAGGGCCGCATCTCTTCCCTATAACAGGCCCCCACACAAAGCTCTCCCATCGAGGGCTCTTAGGTCCTTGTTGTGAAGATATTTTAATGAGTGCGCAAAGTTAGCTTGAGGTGAGACCTTGAAAAAATTATATGGAAGCCCTTGAGGTGAGCCCTCGAAAAAATATGTGGAGGCCCAAGAGGTGAGACCTCTTAAAAATTGTGTGGAGGCCCAAGAGCTGAGACCTCTTAAAAATTGTATTAAGGCCCAAGAGCTGAGACCTCTTAAAAATTGTGTGGAGGCCCAAGAGCTGAGACCTCTTAAAAATTGTATTAAGGCCCAAGAGCTGAGACCTCTTAAAAATTGTGTGGAGGCCCAAGAGCTGAGACCTCTTAAAAATTGTATTAAGGCCCAAGAGCTGAGACCTCTTAAAAATTGTATTAAGGCCCAAGAGGTGAGACCTCTTAAAAATTGTATTAAGGCCCAAGAGGTGAGACCTCTTAAAAATTGTATTAAGGCCCAAGAGGTGAGACCTCTTAAAAATTGTTTGTAGGCCCAAGAGGTGAGACCTCTTAAAAATTGTATTAAGGCCCAAGAGGTGAGACCTCTTAAAAATTGTTTGTAGGCCCAAGAGGTGAGACCTCTTAAAAATTGTTTTAAGGCCCAAGAGCGGAGACCTCTTAAAAATTGTATTAAGGCCCAAGAGCTGAGACCTCTTAAAAATTGTATTAAGGCCCAAGAGCTGAGACCTCTTAAAAATTGTATTAAGGCCCAAGAGCTGAGCCATAATGTTTTCTTTTTTTTTTTTAATGGAGCAATTCTACGGCGGTTAAGGAGGAGGAGGAGGAGGAGGAGGAAATGGCACTTCATACAGATGGCACTTCACTTTTGGCTGCTTTCCACTGTTGTAGAAGCAAAGTCCGGGTCAATCCACTTGCTGTTCATTTTGATTAGCGTCAGCCTGTCGGCACTGTCGGTTGACAGGCGGCTGCGCTTATCGGTTATAATGCCCCCGGCTGCGCTGAACACCCTTTCTGATAGCACGCTGGCGGCAGGGCAGGCAAGCACCTCCAAGGCGTACAGGGACAGTTCAAGTCACGTGTCCAACTTGGAGACCCAGTAAGTGTAGGGCGCCGAGGGATCGGGGAGGACAGGGGTACGGTCTGCCAGGTACTCCCGCAACATCCGCCGATACTTGTCCCTCCTGCTGATAGTGGGCCCTGCAGTGATGGAAGTTGCACGAGGGGGTGCCATGAACGTGTCCCACACCTTGGAGAGTGTTCCCCTGGTGGCTGTGGGCCTGATCGATGTTGTCAGACTCTGGGAGACACTGTCCTCTCTGCCGCCAGCGATGGTGGGTGGGAAAATCTCCATCATGTTCTGCACGAGTTCCCTCTGGTATTCCAGCAATCGATTCGTCCTCTCCTCTACCGGAATAAAAGAGGAGAAGTTATCTTTATACCGGGGGTCCAGGAGTGCGAAGACCCAGTATAGTTTGTTCTCCAATATCCGGACAACACGTGTGTCCCGGGAAAAGCAGCCCAGCATGAAGTCAGCCATGTGTGCCAGACTCTGAATAGGCATGACGTCACTGCCCCCACCAGAAGGATCATTTGCCATTTCCTCCTCTTCCGCCTCCTCTCCGCCCCATCCGCGCTGAACCAATGGGACGCACACAGCCTGACTGCTACCCTCGCCCCCAGCATCCTCCTCCTCTTCCACAGCCACCTCCACGTTGTCCTCCTCCTCATCCTCCTGCAACTGCCACCGAGAAGCAGACAAAAGTGTGGTCTGACTGTCTAGCTCCGTTGCGTCTCCTCCTACCCCCGTCTCCTCTGTGTGCAATGCGTTCTCCCTTATTGCGATGAGCGTTTCTTTAAGGACGCATAGGAGCGGGATGGTTAGGCTCACTATAGCGTCCTCGCTGCTGACCTTCTTGGTGGACTCCTCAAAGATACGCAATACATCGCATATGTCTGCCATCCATGGCCACTCGTGGTTGGCAAACTGAGGGAGCTGAGTTGGAGGCACGCGTGGATTCATCATCTGGTACTCCATCAATGCTCTCTGCTGATCACACACCCTGGCCAACATGGAATAGGTGGAATTCCAGCGAGTGGGCAGGTCGCACAACAGCCGATGTTCAGGCAAATGGAGGCGTTGCTGGAGTTTTTTTAAGCTAGCAGCAGCTACAGTTGACTTCCGAAAGTGAGCGCACAAGCGCCGCACTTTCACCAGTAGCTCTGCCAGGTTGGGGTAAGTCTTTAAAAATTTTTAAACTACCAAATTAAAAACGTGGGCCAGGCATGGTACGTGATTGAGTTCGGCAAGCTCCAGAGCCGCCACCAGGTTACAGCCGTTATCGCACACGACCATGCCTGGTCCTAGCTGCAGCGGTGACAGCCACATCTCCGTCTGCTGCAATATGGCGTCCCTCACCTCTGGGGCGCTGTGCTTCCTGTCGCCCAAGCTGATGAGCTTAAGCACCGCCTGCTGACGTCTCCCCGCGCCAGTGCTGCAACGCTTCCAGCTAGCGGCTGAGGGCAATGTTAAGGCAGAGGAGGAGGAGGAGGAGGAGGAAGAGGAGGGGGGTTTATCAGAACCCATGCTGGCAATCTTGGGCTCTGTTTGCGACCCCGTCCCCGCTTCCACAACATTCACCCAGTGTGCCGTCAAAGAGATGTAGCATCCCTGGCCGCAAGCGCTTGTCCACGAGTCGGTGGTCAAGTGGACCTTTGCGCTGACTGCGTAAATCAGGGCCCGCCTGATGTTACGCGACACGTGCTGGTGCAGGGCGGGGACGGCACACCGGGAAAAGTAGTGGCGGCTAGGGACGGAATAGCGAGGAGCGGCAGCCGCCATCAGGTCGCGGAAGGCCTGCGTCTCCACAAGCCTAAACGGCAACATCTCCAGGGCCAGCAGTTTGGAGTAGGGATGAGCGAACCGAACCGTAACGAACCAGATTCGTTACGAACTTTCCCAAAAGTTCGGTTCGTCATCGAACCGAATTTTCAGAAAGTTCGTGACGAATCTGGTTAAAATAACGGCGACGCAAAATATACGCATATTTATTGAGAATGTACGCTAATGCGTACATATTCAGTTAAGCAGCGTACCTTTGACAACGCTTGACTGTATGTTCGTTACTTGAGTAGGAATGTTCGCAGACACAGTATATGCGTACGCTAATGCGTACATATTCAGTTAAGTAGCGTACCTTTAACAACGCTACACTGTATGTTCGTTATTTGTGCGGGAATGTTCGCATTAGCGTACCCATTAGTGTAAATTCTCAAATATGCGTATATTTTGCGTCGCCGTTGTTGAAGTCACTTGGATTTTTTCCACTTTTTTCATTGTAATAGCAACTGCAAGTAAACGAAACTATACCCTATCAGACTCCCATTATTGTAGCAGCAATTATTCAGCCATTATAGCAAGGTTCGTTTTAGGTTCGGTTCGTACGAATCCGAACTTCAATAAAGTTCGCCGAAGCGAACCGAACCGAACTTTTCAAAAGTTCGCTCATCCCTAGTTTGGAGATGTGGCAGTTTAAGGCTTGGGCTTGGGGGTGATTCGAGGCGTACTTCCGCCTGCGGTCGAACGCCTGCGAGATGGACAGTTGATGGGACGAGGAGTATGAAGGTGCAGGCGAAGATGCGGGGGAAGGGGAGGCTGAAGGAGAAGGCCCCAAAGTAGCCGAGGCAGAGGCAGATGTGGAGGTGTCCTGGCTGGAGGTCTGGACTGCAGTGGCAGCACACAACAAAGGGGAAGAGGCAGTGGCAGCAAGACCGGGCGCAGGTTGTATTGCGTTTGCTCTCTCCCACTCAGCCCAGTGCTTGACTTCCAAGTGACGCCGCATGCCTGAGGTGGTCAGATTGCTCTTCTCAGAGCCCCTACTCAGTTTTGAGTGGCAGAGTGCGCAAACCGCGCTCAGTTTGTCGTCCGCGCAAACATTAAAAAATCTCCACACCACAGAAGTACGAGGCCTCGATGGGGGAGCTTCGCGCGACTGCCTGCTGCCGGGAAGAGCTTCGGCCCTGCTGGCTGTGGCCTGCCTTCTCTGTCTGGACTGTCCTCTGCCTCTGGACATCCCTCTGCCTCTTGCTGCCTTTTTCGGTGATGCGCAGACCACCACATCTTCACTGCTTTCCCCGCTGGACATCACCCCTGGCCAAGTGGGGTCGGTCATTTCGTCGTCCACCACCTCCTCTTCCACTTCCTCACTCTGCTCCTCCTCCTGCCCACTGGACATTCCAACAGCCTCCCTTGATGGCAACTGCGTCTCATCATCATCACTCATGATAACAGATGCTGGTTCCGGGTCCACATCACCAGGAGATGGCGGATACTCAAGTGTTTGGGCATCACTACAAACAAATTCCTCTGCTAGCTCCTGGGATTCTTGCAGCACATCTGGAAAAGGACCCGAAAAGAGCACCTGGGAGGGGTCAAGGGTGGGATGACTCTGTTGGCCAGATTGGGAGAAAGGAGGGTCAGAGTGAGACTGTGTGGATGACTGGGTGGTGGACAAGTGAGTGGAAGCGTTATCGGCTATCCATTGCACCACCTGTTCATGCTGCTCAGGCCTCAACAGCGGTGTAACCCGCCCCCCGCTTAACTGTCCCATAAAGGCAGGGATGCTGGATGAGCGGAATGCTGGCTGCCCCTCACCAGCACGCATTGTATCCCCACTGGCTTCAACGCGGTTTGTGCCCCCACCAGCATTTCCGCACCCCCGTCCTCGTCCACGTCCCTTTGCGCTAGCCCTCCGCATTTCAGGCGTTTAACTTTTTTTTGCCACGCGTTCTGCAAAATATGTATTTTTTTAGGAGAACACTTGGCGTATACAGCCGTATACTGCCAGAAGGTCAATAGATGCCTCTACGCACCAGGTATATTAACAGGGTTTTGCTGGCACACAGAACGCACAACAGTGGTGCCAAATATACTTTATTTTTTAGGAGAACACTTGGCTATACAGCCGTATACTGCCAGAAGGTCAATAGATGCCTATACGCACCAGGTATATTAACAGGGTTTTGCTGGCACACAGAACGCACAACAGTGGTGCCAAATATACTTTATTTTTTAGGAGAACACTTGGCTATACAGCCGTATACTGCCAGAAAGTCAATAGATGACTATACGCACCAGGTATATTAACAGGGTTTTGCTGGCACACAGAACGCACAACAGTGGTGCCAAATATACTTTATTTTTTAGGAGAACACTTGGCTATACAGCCGTATACTGCCAGAAGGTCAATAGATGCATATACGCACCAGGTATATCAACAGAGTTTTGCTGGCACACAGAACGCACAACAGTGGTGCCAAATATACTTTATTTTTTAGGAGAACACTTGGCTATACAGCTGTATACTGCTAGAAGGTCAATAGATGCCTATACGCACCAGGTATATTAACAGGGTTTTGCTGGCACACAGAACGCACAACAGTGGTGCCAAATATACTTTTTTTTTTTGAAAAATACTTGGCGTATACAGCCGTATACTACCAGAAGGTCAATAGATGCCTATACGCACCAGGTATATTAACAGGATTTTGCTGGCACACAGAACGCACAACAGTGGTGCCAAATATACTTTATTTTTTAGGAGAACACTTGGCTATACAGCCGTATAGTGCTAGAAGGTCAATAGATGCCTATACGCACCAGGTATATTAACAGGGTTTTGCTGGCACACAGAACGCACAACAGTGGTGCCAAATATACTTTATTTTTTAGGAGAACACTTGGCTATACAGCCGTATACTGCTAGAAGGTCAATAGATGCCTATACGCACCAGGTATATTAACAGGGTTTTGCTGGCACACAGAACGCACAACAGTGGTGCCAAATATACTTTATTTTTTAGGAGAACACTTGGCTATACAGCCGTATACTGCCAGAAGGTCAATAGATGCCTATACGCACCAGGTATATTAACAGGGTTTTGCTGGCACACAGAACGCACAACAGTGGTGCCAAATATACTTTATTTTTTAGGAGAACACTTGGCTATACAGCCATATACTGCCAGAAGGTCAATAGATGCCTATACGCACCAGGTATATTAACAGGGTTTTGCTGGCACACAGAACGCACAACAGTGGTGCCAAATATACTTTATTTTTTAGGAGAACACTTGGCTATACAGCCGTATACTGCCAGAAGGTCAATAGATGCCTATACGCACCAGGTATATTAACAGGGTTTTGCTGGAACACAGAACGCACAACAGTGGTGCCAAATATACTTTATTTTTTAGGGGAACACTTGGCTATACAGCCGTATACTGCTAGAAGGTCAATAGATGCCTATACGCACCAGGTATATTAACAGGGTTTTGCTGGCACACAGAACGCACAACAGTGGTGCCAAATATACTTTATTTTTTAGGAGAACACTTGGCTATACAGCCGTATACTGCTAGAAGGTCAATAGATGCCTATACGCACCAGGTATATTAACAGGGTTTTGCTGGCACACAGAACGCACAACAGTGGTGCCAAATATACTTTATTTTTTAGGAGAACACTTGGCTATACAGCCGTATACTGCCAGAAAGTCAATAGATGACTATACGCACCAGGTATATTAACAGGGTTTTGCTGGCACACAGAACGCACAACAGTGGTGCCAAATATACTTTTTTTTTTGAAAAATACTTGGCGTATACAGCCGTATACTACCAGAAGGTCAATAGATGCCTATACGCACCAGGTATATTAACAGGGTTTTGCTGGCACACAGAACGCACAACAGTGGTGCCAAATATACTTTATTTTTTAGGAGAACACTTGGCTATACAGCCGTATAGTGCTAGAAGGTCAATAGATGCCTATACGCACCAGGTATATTAACAGGGTTTTGCTGGCACACAGAACGCACAACAGTAGTGCCAAATATACTTTATTTTTTAGGAGAACACTTGGCTATACAGCCGTATACTGCTAGAAGGTCAATAGATGCCTATACGCACCAGGTATATTAACAGGGTTTTGCTGGCACACAGAACGCACAACAGTGGTGCCAAATATACTTTATTTTTTAGGAGAACACTTGGCTATACAGCCGTATACTGCCAGAAGGTCAATAGATGCCTATACGCACCAGGTATATTAACAGGGTTTTGCTGGCACACAGAACGCACAACAGTGGTGCCAAATATACTTTTTTTTTTTGAAAAATACTTGGCGTATACAGCCGTATACTGCCAGAAGGTCAAATGGGGCGTATACACACCAGGTATATAACAGGGTTTTGTTGGCACACAGAACGCACAACAGTAGTGCCAAATATAGTTTTGTATATAGGTGCTAATACACCACTAATGCCTCTCTCTGTCCCTACTCCAGCAGCTATCCCTCAATAAAGCAGCCGTTCTGTGCAGAGTGTATATAGTTAGAATAAGCTATATACCGTGCAGTATAGTAGCCCTGATAAGGGCTGTCAATCACTCTCCTGTCCGCTGGTAGCCGGTATATATGGTGGTAAATGCGATATTCTGAGCTTCTGTTATAAACAGCTAAAGCCTGTCTCTCCCTGCTCGGGCCTCTGTCCCTGACTACGTTCATGCAGCATATGCGAACGAGCAGGAAGAGCTGAGTTTTTATGATTCAAGGTCACATGGTTTTTCCAGCCAATGCATGTAGACGCCGTTCTCGAGATGCCAGCGTGCTCCGAGGACCTGTCATACCCCCCCTGCATAGTGATTGGTGTAAAAAAAGCGCCAGGGAAGGTGGGAGGGGAAACGAATTTTAAGTGCGTCATCGCCGTTATACTCGATCGAAATCGAGTATGACGAATAGCGTAGTATTCGATCGAATACCGGCTCGGTCGAATACTACTCGCTCATCTCTAGTTAGCATGGTGGAAAAACGGCCAAGTATTGCAAATACTACTAGTAGATGCTCCGGCTACAGGTCCTTTGGCACTTCTGCCCTGTGCCACCTTCTCCTTTTTTTTTAGAGCTCGAGGTCTGGCTGGAACTGGACCCCTTTTGCTTATCCATTCCAGACATTTTTCAATTCACTCTTTGGCCCTTCAGCTGGTCTTTGTCCCTGTATCTCCCTGTCTCTCCCTATCTCTCCCTGTCTCTCTCTCCCTGCCTGATTAATTACTAGCCCTGAACTGGCCCTGCACTTGCCCTGCAGTATCCCTGATATGTGTAATATGGATTCCCAGAGCAATTACACCCCAATTTTAACAAAACAGGTCTCAGAGTCTCAGAACTTCACACACAGTGCTTCTGCTCGTCTCAGCAGTCGCAGCAGAAGTGATGCGTCACTGGCTTACCGAGCCTGAGCCAATCAGAGCAAGCCCTGCCCACTAGGTCAGGTGACCGCTTTCTTCCCGGGCTTTTGCGCACGATAAACGAACTAACAGTAAAAGTTCGCTAATGAATTGAATTCGTGCGCAATAGCGTATAATTTATGGGACAACTACGTAGCAAATGCGTACTAAGCCGAAGCGAATCACCTAATATTCGGATTTACTTTGCAGCTGAAAATTTCCAAGATTCGATATAAATCAACGAATCGACGAATAGATTTGCTCATCTCTAATACTAACCTTATCCATTTGATCGTGAAGAGCCAGCCGCCACCATGCTTGATCCAGCATGAAATCTCGTACGGACCCATTCAAGTGAAAAAGAGTATGTTTTGGAGGGAAAAAGTCAGACTTGTTTACCACCAAAACCACACAGAGTGACCTTTTGGATGTCTGGTTTAGCTATGTTATCTCTGAAGGCATGTTTTTGTCTTGAAAAACTGCTTTGTCATTGCCATTATTACTGAAGGTCTAATGCAAGTCTATGAGAGATGGGAAGTTGTAACATTGTATTTGTTTAGGCTGAGTTTCTCCACTCTATCCCTCCCACTAGAAGGTTCTAGTTCAGCTAAATACTGTATATAACGAGAGCAGTCAGAGCCCCTATAATTCTGCAGATAGGGATCAGCGCATATAAGACGATGGGAATACTGTGCCTCAGACTCTGGATCACCAGCCTTTGTACAGGGTACCAGCCTCCTGAGAGACAGGGGCAACTAGCTCAGGCTTTTCCTCAGAATCAAACCCTTCTGCATGGGAGGAGACACTCCTTACCATCTCTTCTGGAGAGCAGCAACATAGAATAGATTCGCTCATCTCTAATACTTACCTTATCCATTTGATCGTGAAGAGCCAGCCACCACCATGCTTGATCTAGCATGAAATCTCGTGCGGCCCTTGATGACGTCACCAGCGCCACCTCAAGGGAAACTTGATTTACTACTATGAATCATGAGGAAATTTGGCTTCGCAGCTAATCAATTTTTTCCTGAAATTTGGATCAAAGTCAAAGATTCGCTTAACATTACTGGAGACCCATAGGTCTGCGTGGAAGTGGCAGAATCTCTATGAATAAAAGGGAAATAGATTTAATTGCATGGAGATTTCCAATGTGTTGCCGCTCACACTTAGGGCTCATGCACACAGTTGTTGCCTGGCCATGCCCATATTGCAGCCAACAAACCATTTCACTAGAACACGTTCTATTGTTTTGCGGTGCGGATGGATCACAGACCCATTCAAGTTGAATGTGCATTGAGGGCCAAAATTTGCGGCCCCCAATGCACGGAACGGCCGAACAACGGCCATGTGAATAAGCCCGTATACATAGACAAGTTTGTAAAAAAAAAAAGAAAAAAAGGCACATCATTTGTCTTGAATGGCAGGGTTTCGAGCTAGCCTAATGCACACTGCTGGGAGGTATTTACTGCTCAATGAATGAATATGCTGCCTAGAATATTATTAGAGATGAGCGAGCATACTCGTCCGAGCTTGGTACTCGTTCGAGTATTAGGGTACTTGTAAGTACTCGCAGCTCGGACGAGTATCTCGCCATACTCGAGGAAATGGCAACTTCCGCATCGTGCTTTTTTGGCGCCTAAAAACACAGCCAATCACAAGCCAGTAGACTCTGCGTACCACCCAGCATCACGTGGGGCCCTTACAAGTCGATAGCAGGGGTTGGCTGGCCTGATCAGGTGACCCAGGAATATACTACCGACTGGCCGCGGTGCTCGTCTCAGATGCCGTCTGGATGTCGTTAGGGATAGAGCTGCTGCCTTTCAGGGACAGTGTTAGGGCCTGCATTTAGTTGTCTGTTAGGCAGGGATCACCCACAAAGAACCCAACAGCCCTTCTAAGGGCTAGAAGACATTTTATTTTATTATTTTTGTCACTTGGCTGGCTGGCACTAGTAGTGCAGCTATCGCCATATCTAACCCTGTTTTTTTTTATTGTTCTATCTCAGTTCTACAAATCCATTGCACACAGCACTGTGGAACCATTCTGTGTGTCACAGTTCAGCACTGACTCACTCCAATCCATATATACTGTCCAGGTGACACTTTCTGTACGTCACACAATACAACCAAGTCATTTGCTACCAATATCATCTACAGCTTGATCCAGAAAAACTCTCTGTGCGACATTTGTCTGGGTCGCAGACTAAATAGTCACCGTTAACAGGGTGTCAGTGAGTTCTACCATAGTTCTTGCACGTCACGTTCCCAAAAAACAAAATATAAAAAAAAAAATTTATTTTTTCAGTTGTTTGAGCTCAGTAATACAAATCCATTTTACTCAGCTGCGTGTAACCTTTCTGTGTGTCACAGTTCAGCACATTCGCTCCCATCCGTATATACTGTCCAGGTGACACTTTCTGTACGTCACACAATACAACCAAGTCATTTGCTACCAATATCATCTACCGCTTGATCCAGAAAATTCTCTGTGTGACATTTGTCTGGGTCGCAGACTAAATAGCCACCGTTAATAGGGTGTCAGTCAGTCCTACCATAGTTCCTGCACGTTACGTTCCCAAAAAAACTAAATTTTAAAAAAGTATAAAAAACAAAATATTAAAAAAAATTATTTTTTCAGTTGTTTTAGCTCAGTGATACAAATCCATTTTACTCAGCTTTGTGTAACCTTACTGTGTGTCACAGTTCAGCACATTCGCTCCCATCAGTATATACTGTCCAGGTGACACTTTCTGTATGTCACACAATACAACCAAGTCATTTGCTACCAATATCATCTACCGCTTGATCCAGAAAATTCTCTGTGCGACATTTGTCTGGGTCGCAGACTAAATAGCCACCGTTAACAGGGTGTCAGTCAGTTCTACCATATTTCCTGCACGTCACGTTCCCAAAAAAAAAAAATTGTAAAAAAAATATAAAAAAACAAATATAAAAAAAAAAATATTTTTTCAGTTGTTTTAGCTCAGTGATACAAATCCATTTTACTCGGCTTTGTGTAACCTTTCTGTGTGTCACAGTTCAGCACATTCGCTCCGATCCGTATATACTGTCCAGGTGACACTTTCTGTAAGTCACACAATACAACCAAGTCATTTGCTACCAATATCATCTACCGCTCGATCCAGAAAACTCTCTGTGCGACATTTCTCTGGTTCGCAGACTAAATAGCCACCGTTAACAGGGTGTCAGTCAGTCCTACCATAGTTCCTGCACGTTACGTTCCCAAAAAAACAAAATATAAAAAAAATAAAATAATTTTTTCAGTTGTTTTAGTTCAGTGATACAAATCCATTTTACTTAGCTGCGTGTAACCTTTCTGTGTGTCACAGTTCAGCACACTCGCTCCAATCCGTATAATCTGTCCAGGTGACACTTTCTGTACGTCACTTAATTCTACCGGACTTAATTTTTTATTTTTTTTTATCATACACCTATATACAAAAAATGTTGAACCCCAGGGCTAAGGGTCGAGGGCGAGGGCGTGGGCGTGGGCATTCAATTACTGCAGGGGGCAGAGGCCGTGGTCCTGGGCAGGGTGAGACAGTACCCGCTGATGAGGAGCAGGGGAATTCCGCAGAGCTACACTCCCTAGCTTCATGTCTTCAACTTACAGGGACACGTGGTAGAGGACTGTTGAAACCACAACAGTGCGAACAGCTGATCTCGTGGATTGCGGACAATGC
>ONZH01005122.1:22500-29240 GCA_900303285.1 Rhinella marina | reverse complement strand
TTCTGTTGCAAAAGTCTGTCTCAAAGTAAGCCAACCATTTGTTGGTATAGAGTCAGAAAAAAATGTCTATCCCTGCACCACATTTATAATCCAGATGCCCATGCCATGCTCAGTTTTTTGGACCTGGGGTGAGCGGGGAAAAATTCGCAGATTGCAGGTCAAATAATCTTTATACCGCAATCTGCGTAAGAAATACGCCTAATATAGGTGTATTTCTGATCGTAAATGGTCTCCTTTGTTCATCGCTAGCACAGTTTACCTCCATTCTTTAACTTACTATCACATAATAATGCATTGCGTAATTAGATCCTAGCAGGGGTGAGTTGTACCATCCCTGTTAGATGGCAAGGTAGAATGAGAATTAAATATATTTTTCACGTACGGTATGTCTCTTTAGGGGATATGCATATAACTGTCTGACATTTTTCTCCATTTGCAGGCTGGGAGCAGTTAATAGTTACAATTATTTTCATATTTCATCTAGGTGAAGAGGTTTCTTATACTTACCGTAGCTCTCCTACTATTCACAGAAAACTATAATTGCTGCAACCTGTCTTGTCTGTTTTTACAGGTGATTGTTGTTACTCGTGGTACGTTATGTAAGAGATCAGCAGAGTATTTTAGTGTGGTTTT
This sequence comes from Rhinella marina, assembly GCA_900303285.1. Taxonomy (NCBI): domain Eukaryota; kingdom Metazoa; phylum Chordata; class Amphibia; order Anura; family Bufonidae; genus Rhinella; species Rhinella marina. Next base: position 28,607 of record ONZH01005122.1, on the reverse strand, counting down.
TAATGTTCTTCAGCATATTTCAGCATGAAGCGTACATTCATATGTTAATATCATGTATAATACATGAGGGATAAACTTCTACAGATGTGACCTGCAATAATTGCTGTATCGTTAAGATAGCTGACATAGATAGTTGATGTATGAATCTCTGTATACTCCTATTCAGTCATTGAATGCTGTACTCTTTTAGGCAGCTATTTCTGTACAATTTGCTGTAATTTATGTATATAATTATGTTTTTCCATATAGAAAGGAATTTCAAATTTTTGATTAGGAAAGTCACTTGTACAAAGTACACCATTGTTTACAGTATATGTCATTAGATACAGAACATCTTTTCATAAAACCCTTGACATGTCATAATGACACGTCAGAACTTTTGATCAGTGGTGGTCTAGGTGCAGAAATCCACACCAGTTGCTGAAACAAAGGGGCAGAAGCACTTAGCTGAGCAATGTGCTCCTTCATGAGTTTTGCTCTAGTCTACCAAGCCAAGCAAGGCCGATCACTAGTTTTGATGAAAAATTTGATTTGCAACAAAGCCGAATTTTCTCGCACTTCGTGGTAACGAATCAATTTTTTCTTAAAATGGTGTCTGAAAATAATAAAACTTATACTCACCTCAACCACTTGATCGCGGAGAGGCCATCCACTCCTATCTTCATTGAAGAAAACCCTCCCAAGGACCTGCAGGGAGCGTGATCACTCTGACCGCACGCAGTGACGTCATCACGCTCACCGCAGGACCTTTGACAAGTTTTCTTCAATCACAAGAAAAGAGGACTGCCTCTCTGCGATCAAGTAGATGAGGTGAGTATCATTTTTTTTAACCCCAGATTAACCCTCTGAGCACCTGAATGTGAGTGTCAGATGTCACAATCAGCTTTAAACTCAGCATCTGAGGGGTTAAATGAGGTGGGGGGGGCAGCATGGCCACTCTATTGTGCCCACTCCATACAATGAAAAGTGATTCATACGATTAATACTAAATGGTGCAGTTTAAATTAAAGTAACACTCCCACAAAAACATTTTATTCTCTGACCTGTTAGAAAGGTACATGATGTAATTTGTAGTGAATGTAATCTTCTCACCAGTGACTGTATTTTTGAGATATACACTCCCTTCTAATTGTAGCTGTGTCATGTGACCAGTATCCCCAACTGACACAGAATAGGAGGTCAGTTACTTATCTATTCCTTCTTATGAGACAGACATTGAGGCTCCCATAGGAATACATAGAGAAACTGACTTCCTGTCATCCATAAGATGCTGTGTTATTTGGAAGGTCTGATTGCTGGTCACATGACACAGCTGAGGATCAGAACGGAGGGGATAACTCACAAATACAGACACTGGTGATAAGATTACCTTCACTACAGATTACATCATGTACCTTTCTAGCAGGTCAGAGAATAAAAAAATGTGGGAGTTCTTTAATTAAATTAAAAATTCTAAATAGAATATAAAGACACAACTGATTCTGATCTTTTCAAGCATATTCATTGTAAAACAAGATGTCCTGTACCATACTCAGGATACTTAGACTTAAAGAAGATTAAAATGTGAAACAGATATAAATTCCTTGGAGAAACCATGAAGGAACACCACAGGGAACCCCAGCAAACATCACAGGGAACATATTGTAAGGAATTCTGTCCAATATAACTCCAGGGGAAATACAGCAACCAACCAATTTAGAAGGTAAAAGGTTACGCTGCACAGCTGTCTACATCTTTGTGAGGAATCTTCTATTCATTGTCAAAGAGACATTCTTGGTTGCAAGCATTTTGATGACAATGATAATGTTAGGTGTTGACATAGGGACCCCACATTGTCCAGCATTAAAAGTTTGATCTTTGAGTGTCTATATACACTTATGGTATATCACTGATTTTTCTTTGCCCTAGGAAATTATATTAAATTTTTTTAACTGTATTACACCTCAAAATAAATTAAACACAACATACTCATAGATACTGTATAATAACGATAGGGTTAAGTCTGATTACAATGAAGGTTTACTTATATCTAACATTAATACAAATGTTATACAAACTATGCTGATAGTGTTCCATTTCTTATTAAAATAAATGTGATCATTGGACATTAACCCCTTCCTGAACCATGTGCTAAATGTTTGGCATGGCCAGTGGCTCGTTCCTCCACCATGCCGTACATTTATGACATACTAATGACGCCAGCTCAGGAACTGAGCCGCCAACATCAGCAGACAGGTGTCAGCTGTAACATACAGTGCTAGTGCCAACCCTGGGCATTTAGCCCCTTAGATGCTGCTGTCTATAGTGGCCACAGCATCTAAGTGGTTTACAGAGGGAGAAAGGTAACCCTCTATTCTATCGGGCCCCAACGACTTGATTGCAGTGTCCCAATGGTTGCTATGCAATCAGATACGTTACAAAAGCCTCTAGGTCTGCCATGTACAAAAGCATATCTGGCCCTCTAATATGCAAGATGTCAGTGTAAAAACTGACTGGTATAATTTACTGTAATAGATAACTATTACAGTGTTTTGTACCAGTGTAACATATTTACTTATCCGGACTCCAGCGACACGATCTTTAGCCTTCGCATGGCCATGCTGGGAGAAATGCGCTGCTAAGCTACGTCCCTGGGCGTGTGCTGGAGTAGATTACCAGTGCGCTGATTGTTCATCTGCTCTATTTCTATGTGCTAGTGTTTAAGTGCTAGTGAATAATGAAGCACCAAGTCGTGACCTATCAGGTTCTGATCCTGGGACTCGGTGCTCTATTTAAACCCCTTCCTGGCCATACACCAGTACCAGTGATAATCTCTGACTCACTAGCTGTGTTCCTGGTTCATTTGCTTGTTGGATTACTTGTTCCTCTGACTTCGGCATGTCTTCTGACCACTCTTTGTCTCTCATTTGGTACTGGGTTTTCCATGTGGTACTGATCTCAGCTTGTCTTTCTGACCACTCTTTGTCTCTCCTTTGGTACTGCATAGCTTGTCTAGTTGTGACCCATTTATATTACATTCTGGTATTGTGTTTGTCTATGTTCCTTATCCATCTCTGTACTTTAATAGCATAGTGGCCATCGACCAGATGTGGTCTAGCTATCTAGGGCTTGTACAGCAAGTAGATAGGGAAACTGGGCTGTGTTCAAGCCTTATAGCCTTAGGGCTCACTGTCTTTGGCTGTCCCTACCTACAGTCGTAACAGTGATTGGATTGTAAAACAATTTCAAGTGAAAAGGATCACCTAACCTATCCTGTACAGTGAATTTTGTAAAAACAAAAACAAGAAAAACAATAACAGAACCCCAAAATGGTACCAATAAAAACTACTGCTCATTCCACAAAAAAATTAAGTCTTCATAACGCTGCATCCACATAAAAATATGAAAGCTATGGTGATACAAAAAAAATTGAATGAAGTTGTATCATATATACCACATGGTAAACCCGATAAAACAAATAAAATAAAACAGCTAACAAAATTGCAATTTTTACCCACCTCACCTGCTATAAAATGAAACAAACAAAAAGTCACCTGTACCCCAAAATGGTACTAATAAAACTATAGCCTGTCCCACAAAATCCAAGCCCTCAGATGGCTGTATTGACAGAAAAACAAAATTGTTAAGGATGTTAGTACATGGTGAAGCAAATTACATTGAACTTTTAGTTTAAAAAAGTGATTTTTTTTATACAAAAGTAGTAAAACATGAAAAATCTATATACATTTGGTATTGCCAAAATTGTATCGACTTGCAAAATACAGTTATATCATATTTATCTTATGGTGAACCCCCATAAAATGAAGAAATAAACACACTAACAGAATTGCAGTTTTTTCCCCATCTCACTTCCCCAGAAAATGAAATAAAAGTGATCAAAAAGTCATGTGTAACCCAAAATGGTACCAATAAAAACTACATCCTGTCCAGAAAACAACAAGTCTACAGACAGCTAGCTTGACAGGAAAATAAAATTGTTATAAATGTTAGTATATGGCGATGCAGAATAAAACCTATTTTTTATACAAAGGTGATTTTATGGTGCAAAATTATTAAAACACAAAAAAGATATACATATGGTATCAAAATAACCTGTAGAATATAATTATCACAGTGATAGAAGACAAAACACTGACAAAGTAGCAATTTTTGCCTACCCCACCTGCTAAGAATTAAATGTTCCATGTTCCAGAATCCAAACAGCACTCCTTCTCTTCTGAGCTCTGCTGTACTCCCAAACAGCAGCTTTATCCAACATTTGGAGTATTTCGATACTTGGAAAAAACTGTGAAACAAATGATGTCATGCTTTTTCTCCTTTAACCCTTGTAACAATGAAAAATATGGGGCTAAAGTAATGTACTATTGGAAAAAAGTTTAAAAGTTTATTTTTCATGGTTCAATATTAATAAATTCTATGAAACATCTGTGGGGTGAAATAATCAATATCAGGGGCATATAGGCATTTTTGAATAGGGCTCCCTTCCCCCCAGCATCTTCCCCACAACCCGCATGTGACCCATCTCCACTGCAGCCAGTCATTGGCTGCAGAGATCATATACCCTCCTGCAGGGAGACCCAGGACCTGCAGAGCTGGCAGTGTAGCGACATAGCTCGAACCAAGTGGTAGGGATCAGTCTGGTCACACTGGGGTCAACCCCTATAATCTCTTAATAGATCCCTCACATCAGAGACAGGACCTCAAAACTCATAGTGTCCCGTACCTTTCCCTTTGCCCCCTACTCTCCTTTTAAGTTAATGCTGTCACTAATCTGTCACTAATAAGTCAGAGACATGCTACCCAATGCCCCTGACTTAACTTACAAAGTAACTTACAGTCCTCATTGGCTTAGCTCAGACCAGGCCACCTGAAAGACTCTGCAGCCACTCTAACCACATGCAAGGGGCTCACTCAGGATGACCCATGTGCTGCCACTACTCTCCAGTATCATCTTGTGACTGGTCCTAAACAGTGGTAGACTCTGCATAGTACTGCAGAATACCAGTGGCCAGGGAACTGTCATCCGGAGTCCAGACGCTGTTACAGGACCAAGCCAGCCACCTACCAATATTATAGTATATGTGCCAGTGGGCCCCTGCTGTCCTGTTGTGGGCCCTGAAAATAAATTGATTAGTCCTCCTCCCGGCCCCCTTCCTACCCCTGCAACCACAGTAATTGTACCCCTAACTATGTCCCTAGCAGGGGCGTTGCTAGGCTAAAACATTTGGGGCCTGGGCCCCTGATGTTTTCTCCCAGGCCCCAAATGTCCTGCCTGTTAGACAAATACAATTGTATTGCCGTCCTCAGGACGGCAGTACAATTGAATATAACAGACTTCAAGATAGGTAGGACCTGTGATGACATAACAGGTCATGTGATCAGTGCCGTCCAATCCTGCACTGGTCACATGACTGTGACATCATCGCAGGTCCTTTTCAACGCCTATCTTCTAAACTGAAGAGGAGAAGTGTTCCAAGTGTGCGCCTTGTACCATTATAAATAAGAGAACCAAGGAGTGAAATACGTATTCCCAAGCATACAAGGGATCTACAAAGAATAACCTATTGCTACAATTTCATCCACACAGGCAAACACTTGGAAACAGCAGGTACCCACGTGGGACGCTGCACATTCGCAGAATAACGCGCGCCAGAATCACCGCTGTGCTGCTTGAGTGAACACAGCATACAGCTCGTGGGCCGTTACACAAACGCCGAACAGCGCGCGCTACAGCCACCGCCGCGCTGTTGGACTGAAAGAATACAACATACAGCACGTCTCTTCCAACGGAGGTGAAAGTGAAAAAGCTGCTAGAAACGGGTACAGTGTCGTGACATTGAGCAAATGAACATTATTATATGATATTTACTCTTAAATTGAGTCTCCAACTATACAAATATATCAAGTACAGCCCGTCCAAAGCACATAACCTCAATCTAGGTATTACATCAATACCCTAGTTAATCCCACTACGGACATTGTGGATTATATTGTAATTTTATTGGAGCCATATAAGACTACAACAGGGGTTATCACAGAACTGAGACTGTTTTAATTTTTTAAGCTGGGCCAGCATTTTCTATTTTTTGACCATATATCCTTAACAA
>ONZH01005122.1:0-17500 GCA_900303285.1 Rhinella marina | reverse complement strand
AGAGACTTAGTGGCAATGCTCCATGGGAAAATATCACTTTGCATTGTGGGACGAAAGTGAGACGAAAAATGTTCTATCCAGCTGGTGCTTGGATCATTAATTGGAAGCTATATTTTAAAGGGAGATTGTTGCCTAATTTTACTATATTTAACACATGGCAGTGCAATATAGTGCTGCCTAACATAATTAAAAGCGTACCTTTGTTAGCATTATCTTTATTCCAGAAAATAAACTTTGATTGGTATGCTAATGAGGCTCAAAGTGCCCAGTGGGGCATCAACTTTTCAAAGAGCTTAAAACCGCTTATCCCAAGTGCCCAAGACCACCTCTTCAGTTGTACCTCCCCTTTGTGAGTTCTAATCTGCGCCTCTTTCGCCATATCACTATTTTTATTCAATTCTGCCCAGAACACATGTCCTCTACCTACAGTGAGTCCGATGCCCACTGCAGGAAAGGCACAAAATTTCAATGATACACATGCTGATACTATGCATATATTACTATAAAACCCCAAGTAAAGAGAACCACCAAAACACCGTCAATCAATACAAGAATTAAACTTTATTAATGACCAGTAAAATACATACCGTATTTTTCGCCCTATAAGACGCACCGGCCCATAAGACGCACCTAGGTTTTAGTGTAGGAAAATAAGAAAAAAATATTTTTCATCAGATCCTCTTATCAGACTGCCCATAAATTTCAGGACATCACATCAGACCCCCATATCAGCCCTCCATGTCAGAACTCCATCAGCCCTCCATGTCAGCCCCCCACCAGACCTCAGATCAGCCCACTATGGCCCCATATCAGCCCACTGTGCCCCATACCATCTCACTGTGCGCCCACCAGACCTCAGATCAGCAGAATGTGCCCCCATCAGACCTCAGATCAGCAGAATGTGCCCCCATCATACCTCAGATCAGCAGAATGTGCCCCCCATCAGAGCAACAGTATGTGCCCCCATCAGACCTCAGATCAGCAGAATATGCCCCCATCAGACCTCAGATCAGCAGAATGTGCCCCCAAAAGACCTCAGATTAGCATATTGTGCCCCCAAAAGACCTCATATTAGCATATTGTGCCCCCATCAGACCTCAGATTAGCGTTTTGTGCCCCCTTCACACCTCAGATCAGCGTCTTGTGCCCCTATCAGACCTCAGATCAGCCCACCCAGCCACTTAAAGACCATACTTACCTGTTCTGCGCTGCCGCTGCCCTCCGGTCCCACGCTCTGCGTTCCTCTCTCTTCCCTGTCAGCGCGCACTATGCGGTGACGCTGCAGCGTCAGGTCATATGCATGCCGGCAGGGAAGAGAGAGGAGCGCGGAGCGTGGGACTGGAGGGCAGCGGCAGTGCAGAACAGGTAAGTATGGTCTTTAAGTGGCTGGGTGGGCTGATCTGAGGTCTGATGGGGGTCCCTACGTACAAGTGAGCGCTTCCTTATGGAAGCGCTCACTTGTATTCGCCCTATAAGACGCACCACATTTTTCCCCCTACTTTTGGGGGAAAAAAGTGCGTCTTATAGGGCGAAAAATACGGTATATAAAAGTATTTAGTAAGTAATAAAAGAGTAATCAAATAAGTAATGGCTATGTTTACAGAAAAATAAAAGGTACAGGTATCAGATTATCCAAATAGATTGTCAGTATAAAAGACTATGCACAAGCCCAAAAGAAAATACAGACTATATTGATAAATACAACACCCACAGATTCTCATACATATAAAGTGCGTAGTGCCACATATATCAATCGAGAAACACGGATGAGGGCATAAATAACAAACAGAGTTTGAAGCAAAAGCTAGTAACCCTGACAGGGCAATAGAGTGAACATAGGACCATTCTAAGAGATAGATAAACATGGATTGTCCGTAATCTCGCGGACGATCCATGTTTATTAGAGATGAGCGAGTAGTGTTCGATCGAGCCGGTATTCGATCGAATACTAAGCTATTCGGCATACTCGATTTCGATCGAGTATAACGGCGATGGCGCACTTAGAATTCATTTCCCCTCCCACCAATCACCATGCAGGGGGGGTATGACAGGCCCGCGGAGCACGCTGGCAGCGCGAAAACGGCGTCTACATGGATTGGCTGGAAAAACCACGTGACCTCGAATATTAATAACTCAGGTCTTCCTGCTCGTTCGCATATGCTGCGTGAACTTAGTCAGGGACAGAGGCTGGAGAAGGGAGAGACAGGTTTTAGATCAGGGCTACTATAGTGCAGTACAGTGATAGCTTTACTACTATATACACTCTGCAGAGAACGGCTGCTGTATTCAGGGATAGCTGCTGGAGTAGGGACAGAGAGAGGCATTAGTGGTGTATTAGGTGCTCTGCTACATACCAAACTATATTTGGCACTACTGTTCTGCGTTCTTTTTGGCTTTTTGGCTGCAAAACCCTGTTATATACCTAGTGTGTATATGCACCATCTGATCTTCTGGCAGTATACGGCTGTGTACATTTTTTTTTTTTAAAATACAGTTTCTTTGGCTCTAGTGTTCTGGGTTCTGTGTGCCTGCAATACCCTTTTTGTATACCAGGTGTAAATACCCACCGTCTGACCTGTTAGTACACGGCTGTGTACTCAGACATATTTAAAAAAAAGTCCTGTTATTTGGCACCTGTATTGTGCGTTCTGCGTGCCTGCAAAACTCTTTTATATACGTGCTGTTAATACCCACCGTCTGACCTGTTAGTACACGGCTGTGTAATCAGACATATTTAAAAAAAAGGCCTTTTATTTGGCACCTGTATTGTGCGTTCTGCGTGCCTGCAAAACTCTTTTATATACGTGCTGTTAATACCCACCGTCTGACCTGTTAGTACACGGCTGTGTAATCAGACATATTTAAAAAAAAGTCCTTTTATTTGGCACCTGTACTGTGAGTTCTGCGTGCCTGCAAAACTCTTTTATATACGTGGTGTTAATACACACCGTCTGACCTGGTAGTATACGGCTGTGTATGCCAAATATTGTAACCAAAAAAAAAAAATGCGGAGGGCTAGCGGAATCGGACGTGGACGTGGACGGGGGCGCGGAAATGCTGTTGGTGGCCTTGTTGAAGCCAGTGGGGATACAATGCGTGCTGGTGAGGGGCAGCCAGGATTCCGCTCATCCAGAATCCCTGCCTTTATGGGACAGTTAAGCAGGGGGCGGGTTACACCGCTGTTGAGGCCTGAGCAGTGTGAACAGGTGGTGCAATGGATAGCCGATAGCGCTTCCACACAGTTGTCCACCAGCCAGTCATCCACACAGTCTCACTCTGACCCTCCTTCCTCCATACCTGGCCAACAGAGTCATCCCACCCTTGACCCCTCCCAGGAGCTCTTTTCGGGTCCTTTTTCAGATGTGCCGGAAGAATCCCAGGAGCTACCAGAGGAATTTGTTTGTAGTGATGCCCAACCACTTGAGTATTCGCCATCTCCTGCTGATGTGGACCCTGAACCAGCATCTGTTATCATGAGCGATGATGATGATGAGATGCAGTTGCCATCAAGGGAGGCTGTTGGAAGGAGGGCAGGAGGAGGAGCAGAGTGAGGAAGTGGAAGAGGAGGTGGTGGATGACGAAATGACCGACCCCACTTGGCCAGGGGTGATGTCCAGCGGGGAAAGCAGTGGAGAGGTGGTGGTCTGCGCAGCACCGAAAAAGGCAGCAAGAGGCAGAGGGATGTCCAGAGGCAGAGGACAGTCCAGACAGAGAAGTGAGGCCACAGCCAGCAGGGCCGAAACTGTTCCCGGCAGCAGGCAGTCGCGCGAAGCTCCCCCATCGAGGCCTCGTACTTCTGTGGTGTGGAGATTTTTTAATGTTTGTGCGGATGACAAACTGAGCGCGGTTTGCACACTCTGCCACTCAAAACTGAGTAGGGGCTCTGAGAAGAGCAATATGACCACCTCAGGCATGCGGCGTCACTTGGAAGTCAAGCACTGGGCTGAGTGGGAGAGAGCAAACGCAATACAACCTGCGCCAGGTCGTCCTGCCACTGCAGTCCAGACCTCCAGCCAGGACACCTCCACATCTGCCTCTGCCTCGACTACTTTGGGGCCTTCTCCTGCTGCCTCCCCTTCCCCCGCATCTTCGCCTGCACCTTCACACTCCTCGTCCCATCAACTGTCCATCTCGCAGGCGTTCGACCGCAGGCGGAAGTACGCCTCGAGTCACCCCCCAAGCCCAAGCCTTAAACTGCCACATCTCCAAACTGCTGGCCCTGGAGATGTTGCCGTTTAGGCTTGTGGAGACGCAGGCCTTCCGCGACCTGATGGCGGCTGCCGCACCTCGCTATTCCGTCCCCAGCCGCCACTACTTTTCCCGGAGTGCCGTCCCCGCCCTGCACCAGCACGTGTCGCGTAACATCAGGCGGGCCCTGAGGTACGCAGTCAGCGCAAAGGTCCACTTGACCACCGACTCGTGGACAAGCGCTTGCGGCCAGGGACGATACATCTCTTTGACGGCACACTGGGTGAATGTTGTGGAAGCGGGGTCGGGGTCGCAAAGAGAGACGGCCTACCTACCACCCCCGCCCAAGATTGCCAGCAGGGGTTCTGATAAACCCTCCTCCTCTGCCTTAACATCGCCCTCAGCCGCTAGCTGGAAGCGTTGCAGCACTGGCGCGGGGAGACGTCAGCAGGCGGTGCTTAAGCTCATCAGCTTGGGCGACAGGAAGCACAGCGCCCCAGAGGTGAGGGACGCCATATTGCAGCAGACGGAGATGTGGCTGTCGCCGCTGCAGCTAGGACCAGGCATGGTCGTGTGCGATAACGGCCGTAACCTGGTGGCGGCTCTGGAGCTTGCCGAACTCAATCACGTATCATGCCTGGCCCACGTTTTTAATCTGGTAGTCCAAAAATTTCTAAAGACTTACCCAACCCTGCAGAGCTACTGGTGAAAGTGCGGCGCTTGTGCGCTCACTTTCGGAAGTCAACTGTAGCTTCTGCTAGCTTAAAAAAACTCCAGCAACGCCTCCATTTGCCTGAACATCGGCTGTTGTGCGACCTGCCGACTCGCTGGAATTCCACCTATTCCATGTTGGCCAGGGTGTGTGAGCAGCAGAGAGCATTGATGGAGTACCAGATTATGAATCCACGCGTGCCTCCAACTCAGCTCCCTCAGTTTGCCAACCACGAGTGGCCATGGATGGCAGACATATGCGATGTACTGCGTATCTTTGAGGAGTCCACCAAGAAGGTCAGCAGCGAGGACGCTATAGTGAGCGTAACCATCCCGCTCCTATGCGTCCTTAAAGAATCGCTCATCGCAATAAGGGAGAACGCATTGCACGCAGAGGAGACGGGGGTAGGAGGAGACGCAACGGAGCTACACAGTCAGACCACACTTTCGTCTGCTTCTCGGTGGCAGTTGCAGGAGGAGGAGGAGGATGAGGAGGAGGAGGACGATGTGGAGGTGGCTGTGGAAGAGGAGGAGGATGCTGGCGGCGAGGGTAGCAGTCAGGCTGTGTGCGTCCCATTGGTTCAGCGCGGATGGGGCGGAGAGGAGGCGGAAGAGGAAGAGGAGGAAATGGCAAGTGATCCTTCTGGTGGGGGCAGTGACGTCATGCCTATTCAGAGTCTGGCACACATGGCTGACTTCATGCTGGGCTGCTTTTCCCGGGACACACGTGTTGTCCGGATAGTGGAGAACAAACTGTACTGGGTCTTCGCACTCCTGGACCCCCGGTATAAAGATAACGTCTCCTCTTTTATTCCGGTAGAGGAGAGGACGAATCGATTGCTGGAATACCAGAGGGAACTCGTGCAGAACATGATGGAAATTTTCCCACCCACCATCGCTGGCGGCAGATAGGAGAGGGTCTCCCAGAGTCCCACAACATCGATCAGGCCCACAGCCACCAGGGGAACACTCTCCAAGGTGTGGGACACGTTCATGGCACCCCCTCGTGCAACTTCCATCACTGCGGGGCCCGCTATCAGCAGGAGGGACAAGTATCGGCGGATGTTGCGGGAGTACCTGGCAGACCGTACCCCTGTCCTCCCCGATCCCTCGGCGTCCTACACTTACTGGGTCTCCAAGTTGGACACGTGGCTAGAACTGTCCCTGTACGCCTTGGAGGTGCTTGCCTGCCCTGCCGCCAGCGTGCTATCAGAAAGGGTGTTCAGCGCAGCCGCCTGTCAACCGACAGTGCCGACAGGCTGACGCTAATCAAAATGAACAGCAAGTGGATTGACCCGGACTTTGCTTCTCCAACAGTGGAAAGCAGCCAAAAGTGAAGTGCCATCTGTATGAAGTGCCATTTCCTCCTCCACCTCCTCCTCCTTAACCGCCGTAGAATTGCTCCGTAAAAAAAAAAAAAAAAAATATTTATGGCTCACCTCTTGGGCCTACAAGCAATTTTTATCATGGCTCACCTCTTGGGCCTACAAGCAATTTTTATCATGGCTCACCTCTTGGGCCTACAAGCAATTTTTATCATGGCTCACCTCTTGGGCCTACAAGCAATTTTTATCATGGCTCACCTCTTGGGCCTACAAGCAATTTTTATCATGGCTCACCTCTTGGGCCTACAAGCAATTTTTATCATGGCTCACCTCTTGAGCCTACAAGCAATTTTTATCATGGCTCACCTCTTGGGCCTACAAGCAATTTTTATCATGGCTCACCTCTTGGGCCTACAAGCAATTTTTATCATGGCTCACCTCTTGGGCCTACAAGCAATTTTTATCATGGCTCACCTCTTGGGCCTACAAGCAATTTTTTTCATGGCTCACCTCTTGGGCCTACAAACAATTTTTAAGAGGTCTCACCTCTTGGGCCTACAAACAATTTTTATTATGGCTCACCTCTTGGGCCTTAATACAATTTTTAAGAGGTCTCACCTCTTTGGCCTCCACTTAATTTTTTCGAGGGCTCACCTCTTGGGCCTCCATATAATTTTTTCGAGGGCTCACCTCAAGCTAACTTTGCGCACTCATTAAAATATTTTCACAACAAGGACCTAAGAGCCCTCGATGGGAGAGCTTTGTGTGGGGGCCTGTTATAGGGAAGAGATGCGGCCCTGCGGGCTCTAGCCTGCCTTCTCCATGAGCCTCTGGCCAGCCCACGGCCTCTTCCTGCCTTTTGCGGTCCTACGCATCCTACGTGATTTATTCTTAAAGGTTTTAAAATAGGACCAGAGGATGACCAGAGGACATCTGTAGAGGTAGGTATCCTTTATTCAGTAGAGCTCAACGCGTTTCGGGGAATTAGTAAGAATCCCCTTCATCAGGAGCACAATGAAATAAAATATACATAGCATTGTGCTCCTGATGAAGGGGATTCTTACTAATTCCCCGAAACGAGTTGAGCTCTACTGAATAAAGGATACCTACCACTACAGAAGTCCTCTGGTCATCCATCTCAAGGGACGTGGTGTATCTACTACTCTATAGACTTCGGCGAGGGAGGAATAGGTGGACGGGTGTTATGTGCTTTATCCCGCCACCCCCCTCCCTGGTGAAGTAAGTTATACATCCTTCTTTTATCTCCAACACATTGGTTTTATTGGACATATTCCTTTGTTTTTATATGATTTACAGTATCATCACCATTATCACTTTAATATCATCATTTTTTATCCCACCATATGTAATTTCTATCCATGTCTGGGAAATAGATTGGCGCCCCACAATACTTGTCTGTTATATTTCTCCGCGGTACATATTTGTGAACTGTCACCCTTTTAGTGGGTTGCTGCCATCCTCTTTTCTCCTTGATTCTCGCCCCTTTTATTAGTACTCCTTCTGACATCACTCTGCTCCTGTGGCGCCCGTTGGGTCCGCACTCCATCCCCCACTTTAATTCCCTTTTTTTTTCTTCTCTATTTTATCTCACCTTGTGATATAATAGGTTGTGGATTTTTCCTGCAAACAGGAGTATTATTATTACATCAATGAGATGGTGTCAGTACAGGAGCCCATAATTTCATTTTTAGTTTTGCTGACTGTATTATGCAGCTGATATTCTCTTCTAATGGCTGGAATCAGTAATATCTACGATATCAGCCATTTAACCCATCAGATATCGTGGTCAATAGTGACCATGACACCTATGGAGAGTGGGGGCTAATAGACTACCTATCAGTGTATTACTGACATGCAATAATGCTTTGGAACACTTAGTACCCCATAGCATTATATAAACAATCAAATGAATGCATCAAGTTCCTTGGTGGGATTTAAAAATAAAACAGCGTAATAGTAAAAGTGTCCAAAATAACAAGTAAGTAAAATAGAACTCTTTTTAAAGTAAAAATAGCAAACTATGAAAAAATACATATTTAATATTGCCAAAATCATAATGACCCATAGAACAAATAACATACAAGAAAATATAATTAATGGTGCATGGTGTAAAAGTGAAGTGGATTTGATATTAACATTAGCCCACAAAAATGTGTAATGGACGTTAATCAATACATTATATGTACACCAAAATTATTCTAAAACAGCAACATGTCTTGCAAAAAACAAGCCCACATTTAGCTACTTTGATGGATAAATAATAAAAAGGCTTTGCTCTTGGAATGGGGCCACATAAAACATGCTGCAATTGTGCAAAAGTAGTAAAATATAAAATAAGCAAGACATTTTTGTTATTGACACTATCAAATTGACCAGCAGAAAAAAAAGAATGCTATTTATGTTGCATGGTTCATTCGGTCCAAAAAAAGTCATGAATTGCAAGCAGATTTACTATTTGTAAATAGTAACATATTCTTTGCCCTCATATGGCTACATCAATAGGAAAATAAAAAAGTTATGGGTCTTGGGATGATACAACTAAAAAATGTGTTCTGAGGGTCTAAAAATTGTTTGTAAACTGTAGGGTGGCCCCTTGGTACCCCAGCCTGACCCTATGCTTAAGCACATCCACTTACTGTCATATATTCATCAGTTATGACATTAGTATGTTAGTTTTATGTTAATGCAGTGTCCCCACTGTAAGTGTTGATGTCACTGTATTCTGTGCACCATGTGTCCCACAGGCTGGATGGAGAGAGCAGGAGGACCGTGCCTACTGTTACTAGGCATGGCTGGCACCACCACTTCCTCTGTAGTAGGAAAAATTCAGTGTAGTGTGAGCTGTGGATGTGTGTGAAGCAAAAACAAGAGCTTAACATGGAAGCTTCCTGCTCCTTTGGATTACAAAAGCACATGTTCCAGCTCTTGAGAGAAACAATTACTGAATGCAGCAGAGAGTTCAGCGACCATACAAGGAGGATTGCTGTGCATTTGTCAGAGAAAGGTAAGGCATCTACTGTACATTGTGGCTACAGACTTATCTGCATACTGGTGGGAACAATAAGCTTCAGGTTCCTCATCATAACAAAAGGATTGAAGGGCCATCTGTTTAGAGACTGTATTCCATTGAGGATACTGGGGAATATATATTTATATCTGGCGATGGAGAAAGTTGCCTGATTGAAAAGAGAGAGAGAGTAGGCTCTTATATACAGCCTTGGGAAATTGCATAGGTTAACTATAAAGACTGCATTTAATGTAATCAGTGCCTGTGTGCACCATCTATTGGACTGCCTTAGTAAAGCACAAGGACTTGTTACATATAACCCAGACTCATCATTGTGCGCACCAACACCTGTATTGCTGTCATAATTTAGAGGCCCTGTCTTGCACCTCAAAACTCATCATCACCCATCTAACATCAGGTTGGAGCCCCAAAACCAAAGTGTGCCCGGAAGGGAATAAAGGATGCACTCTTCCTATCACTTCCTATCATAGCATGGCCTGGGAAGAGATATAATGAGGACAAGTTACTGGTTTTTAGTGCATTAGAAAATTATTACAGTAGTAGAGGACATTGGCAGAACATTGATTACACATATGGAGATCATTATCTTTTTAACCCCTTTAAGGACCCCCCTATTTTGGACCTTCAATGGAATACTTCATCAGAAAATTTTCTAAATTCTATTGCTTAACACATTTTTTAATTTTACATTTTTCACAATTTTGGTGATTTTTCTTTAAAATTCCCATGTTACTATCTGTATTATAAAAACAAATCCTAGTCATCCTAGTTATCTCATTATCATCACAGGCAGGATTACAATTGTAGCAGTAGTAGGACAGCACTAAATCCGTCAATTGCACTGCACGGGAAGTGGGGGCTCCCCACAATCAGTATTCAAGGAATCCCAGCAGGCATATTTCATTCAGCTTGGTGTATTCTTTATTATCACCAACAGCACTGGTTTTTCAGGACGCGTTTCGTCTCGTCCAGCCTTTCTCAACCGTACCTGCTCCAAGCCCATCACAGCCTATACGTGGGGGATCAGGTAGAATATACCCCCATGGCATCCCTGAAAGGCCCCTTTGGTACCGGGGTTACCTTATTGATCAACTGTTGATCAGTTGAGAAAGGCTGGACGGGCCGAAACGCATCCTGAAAAACCAATGCTGTTGGTTATAATAAAGCATACACCAAGCTGAACTAAATATGCCTGCTGGGATTCCTTGAAGGCATGATTACAATGACATGTATCACCTATATATAGATAATACAGGATCCACCATTTACAATAGTTTAGGGTCAAAGCTTATTTAACTCTCCTCTCTGAACAATGACCTCTGCAAAGATCACAGAACATAGAAGTCAATGAGTCCCCTCATTAATGTGTCTATGGTGGCTGCTTTGAAGCATATTTCTAAATGCTCTTAACAAGAACTCAGATAATATGGCTTCCCCCATAATAATGTATGAAAAATAAAAAATCTACAATCAGAAACTATAAACAGATTAGAAAAAAAAATATTTCATTATCTGGTATTAATTGACAAAAATAGATGACACATTGAATTTAGGCGTTTTTGTTTCCTATTATTAAAGGGGTTTTCTGGGATTTAACTACTGATGACCTATCCTTGTCCCCCCTGGCCCCCAGAAGCGGGAAAAAGACGATACGTCCCCTCATGAGCGGGAAAGTGAAGGTACACCCCCTCAGAAGCTGGAAAAGCCAGCCCGGCCCACCGAGAACTAACTATTTGCACGTATAGGGAGTGAAGACTCCTCCCTCATTACTCTGCCCTCCTCTCCAGTTCAAGCCAGTGGTGAACAAGATACCACAGAACGGCGAAACAACTGTGACCAAAGTGGGGAGAGATGGTGTTTGGTAGCGAGCACCTCGACCCATGGTCCAGTTCAGAGGAGATCACAGTATCACAATTGGCCAAGAGAATCCCATTGGCTCCTGATGTTCGCAGTGCGGGCTGGTGTGGCGGAGGAGGCTGGGGTGACCACTCAGCCACCCAGGAGGAGAACAACAAAACCTTCCATGAGGCAGAATCCCATTGTGCCTGCATCAGTGACAGCCCACGCCCAGACCCTATGGCACTACAAGAATGCGGTGGAGGACTGGGTCATCCAAGTACTGGACCATCCGAGGCCGGGAGACCCTACACTGGAACGGCGTAAGGGAACCGTCCTATGGTTTTCAGTGGAGCGAGGCTGTGGCTTCCTTGCGGACGACGAGGACGGCAAGGAGTACTTTGTGGGGCGCAGGTCTGGGAAACAGCCGTACCTGCCCCAAGCCCGTCACAGCCTATATGTGGGGGATCAGGTGGAATATACCCCCATGCCATCGGCTTTGGTACCGGGGTTACCTTGTTGTCTAAGCCCCTGGTACCTGTATCACCACCAGAAGTTTGGCCGGAGGAACCAGCAGGCGCAGGACACGTGCGCTGCCTACAGGAGTCACCAGATGGCACCCTTCGTTTCAGGGAGAAGCCATAGCCACAGCCGGAGCCTCTGATCCCTGGATTGCCACCACCACCACAGTCCTTTCAGCTGGGTCAGCTGACAACATTATCCTTTACTTTCCAGTCCACAGTGATCCAGTACCAACTACCCTGGAAAATGAAGTTAGCAGCAGCCAGGGGAGCTGGTGGTTCTTCCCTGGGTGCAACCTTGCCTCAATCGCTGCAGCCAGAAGTCCTTACCCCTGCTGTCCCGGCAGGAGTATCCAGAAAAGTGAAGGCGCTAGTGGCTGCAGCGCTCACCAGTGTGACCACCATCCGGACAAGTCCGACTTCTGGCAAAAGAGGGCAGTGGAGCTCAACCACGGCAGCCAGCTTGGCCTACAGGAGGCAGGAGCGTCCTCTAATGCCATTCAGCAGCAGTTCCAGTGAGGAAGCCTTCTACTGGCTGATTTAAAGGACACCTCTGGACCTATGGGAGCCACAACATGGACTGCATCTGACGGGTGAGAGCTAATTGGCACTTGTTCTTAGTTTACATTGTTTTTATTGCTCCCTGTTTGACTCTCACACAGATGGACATGGCTTGTCAGGACTCCTCCCCCTCCGCATTCTGCAGAAAATTCCCAGTAGGTGCGCCTATTTTCCTTTTTCCCCCCTTCTCAGGATATTTGGGAGCCACCTTTGCAAAAAGGGTTCTCTATTTGTTGCTATTTTATATTATCCATGTGGATTACACGTTACCTGTTTGGATTACAAAATTACCTCATGTGGATTACAATTTTATTTTGGACTGTGTTCCAGTGTTTTATGCCAAGCTGCCATGAGGAGAGACTCAAACGTATATCTGAGCCTATTATGCTTGCAAATGTGAAATTGATTGCACTAAAATGTTTGCATAATTATGTCTTTGCTGTATTTTAGCATAGCAATAATGCTTTTACAGGTTCAGCAACGTTCAAGCACTTTAGCCCATTGTGTGTATTCTTTTTCAGGTACTGCAATCTGTCCTATTATGCACTTTTGGAATGTTGTTTTTAGTAAATTATGCCCTTAGCCGGATAGCTAATAGTAAGCACCTTACTTTTCTACCTCATATGAACTGCCTCTGTGGACTGTACGCCGCGGCCTAGCCGCATGTGTGCGTATGACTCAATCGCGAGTCAAAAGTACGCTATGGATTCGTGCGCACTTTTTACGCTAATGCTTATGCATTCAGTTCAGTAGCGTACTTTTAACAACGATTAGACTGTATGTTCGTAATTTGTGCAGTAATGTTCGCAAAACAACGATTATTTTTTTTATGCAAATTCGTCCGAATAAATTCGTATTAAGAATGAATCGTGTCATAAATTCGTAGATTATTCGCCAAAGCAAATTTTTGATGATTAGCTCATCTCTAGTCATCAGTATCTGATCGGTGGGGGTAAGACACACGGGACCCCCGTCGATCAGCTGTTTGAGAAGGCACCAGTGCTTCCATGAGCACTGTGGCCTTCTCTCAACTTTTCCTAGGCCAGTGACATCACGTTCATTGGTCACGTGGCCTAGGAGCAGTACAGCCACATTCAAGTGAATGGGGCTGAGCGCGATACCAAGCACAGCCGCTGTACAATGTAGCAGTGCTCACAGGAGTGCTGGTACCTTCTCAAACAGCAGATCGGCGGGGGTCCCGGGTGTTGGACCCCCACTGATCCGATACTGATGACCTATCCTAAGGATAGGTCATCAGTAGTTAAATCCAGGAAAATCCCTTTAATATTATATTATAATATTTTTCAATGTTTGTATTCCAAGAGCCATAATTGTCGTTTGTTTCTGTTGATGTAGCTGAAGAAGGGCAACTAGGCTTTTACCAACAAAGCATCTGTTTTGAAGGTACACTGATTTGTAAATATTATATTCATTTTCATTCCAAATTTCCTTATATTTTTAATTATTATTATTATTATTACTACTACTACCACTATTGTTTCCTGTTCTCCAATAAGACACCAAATATAACACCGTGCCCTGCCGAATCTTTCCTACCAGTGATTTTTTTTTTGTGTAAGAGAACTACAGTATAAAAAGGTCAACTGGTATCATGTATGTCCTGGCAACTCTACAAGGCCACAGTTAGAGATCTTTCTTAATGTAGAAACAACTTTCTTTTCCTGTTGGGTTCCTTTTTTTGAATAAAACACAAAGTATTATGAATTAAGGAAATACTGTAGGAAGTTACATGACATTTGAGAACTGCCATGGGGCCAGTGTTTCCCCTTATAGTATTACAGGAAGACCACTCACAACAAGACTTAAGCATGCATGCACAGCAAGAAGATGAAAGAAAAAAAAAGATCAGTGCTCAGTAAAAACTAAAGTAGATACAATTTTCAAATATATTGATAAGAATGGCGTGCAACAGAAGTAAGGCCTTGTGGCTGCTCAGTTGTATTATCATTATTGAAACTGCATTTAGCTGAATGTCTAAATGTAATATAACTGTAGTTTATTACAATAAAGGGAATATATTGTGTTTCTTTTTGGCTTCATTAATTATATGTAAGCATGAAAAGAAATAATAGGGCAAGCATACTAATTTTGTAGATGGGGTAAACTGGCAGATTGTCTAGACATGCACCAAATTTGCTGCCTCAGTTAGGATGATAAATGTGGTGCAAGGCTAGATACTTTTGTCTAACTTTATGTCAACTTTGGTTGGCTTGCTTTGCAACAGAATTTTATGCTAGAATTGTGGGACAATTTTGAGCTGAAATGTTTAATCTTCAGCCATGCATATTTTTCATGAAGGCATGCCCCTTTCTTATGAGGCCACACAGATTTTTCAAGCAAGGAGTGAAGACGATTTTTCTACAACTAGATGTCCCCAATAGAACCAAAAATTCACAGACAGAACATTAAGGTTTGTGTCCTTTATGGCAGCCAAATGACAAATGTTTTAGAGAAAGAGAACATGCTACTACATCCACAGACTAGGGGGTTAAAGGGACAATGCATATAAAGTCTTGTTTGTTTAAAAAGTGAACATGTTAACTATCTTGCCTTGTAAAATACTCTAGCAGTTGCCATTACCTTACCAACACTCATAATAATTAGATGACTCTTCTCATTCTGTCCTTTCTACAGTCATGGCCAAAAGTTTTGAGAATGATACAAATATTAATTTTTACAAAGTCTACTGCTTCAGTTTTTATAATGGCAATTTGCATATACTCCAGAATGTTATAAAGAGTGATCAGCTTAACAGCAATTACATGCAAAGTCAATATTTGCCTAGAAAATGAACTTTATCCCCCAAAACACATTTCAACATCATTGCAGCCCTGCCTTAAAAGGACCAGCTAATATCGTTTCAGTGATTGCTCCATTAACACAGGTGTGGGTGTTGATGAGGACAGGGCTGGAGATCAATCTTTCATGATTAAGTAAGAATGACACCACTAGACACTTTAAAAGGAGGCTAGTGCTTGGCATCATTGTTTCTCTTCTGTTAACCATGCTTATCTCTAAAGAAACACGTGCAGTCATCATTGCACTGCACAAAAATGGCCTAACAGGGAAGAGTATCGCAGCTAGAAAGATTGCACCTCAGTCAACAATCTATCGCATCATCAAGAACTTCAAGGAGAGAGGTTCCATTGTTGCCAAAAAGGCTCCAGGGCGCCCAAGAAAGACCAGCAAGCGCCAGGACTGTCTCTTAAAAGTGTTTCAGCTGCGGGATCCGGCTACCAGCAGTGCAGAGCTTGCTCAGGAATGGCAGCAGGCAGGTGTGAGTGCATCTGCACGCACTGTGAGGCGGAGACCCTTGGAGCAAGGCCTGGTCTCAAGGAGGGCAGCAAAGAAGCCACTTCTCTCCAGAAAAAACATCAGGGACAGACTGATATTCTGCAAAAAGGTACAGGGAGTGGACTGCTGAGGACTGGGGTAAAGTCATTTCTCTGATGAATCCCCTTTTCGATTGTTTGGGACATCTGGAAAACAGCTTATTCGGAGAAGACGAGGTGAGCGCTACCACCAGTCTTGTCTCATGCCAACTGTAAAGCATCCTGAAACCATTCATGTGTGGGGCTGCTTCTCAGCCAAGGGAATCGGCTCTCTCACAGTCTTGCCTAAAAACACAGCCATGAATAAAGAATGGTACCAGAATGTCCTCCGAGAGCAACTTCTCCCAACCGTCCAAGAGCAGTTTGGCGATCAACAATGCCTTTTCCAGCATGATGGAGCACCTTGCCATAAAGCAAAGGTGATAAACTAAATGGCTCAGGGAACAAAACATAGAGATTTTGGGTCCATGGCCTGGAAACTCCCCCAGATCTTAATCCCATTGAGAACTTGTGGTCAATCATCAATGAGACGGGTGGACAAACAAAAACCTACAAATTCTGACAAAATGCAAGCATTGATTGTGCAAGAATGGACTGCTATCAGTCAGGATTTGGTCCAGAAGTTGATTGAGAGCATGCCAGGGAGAATTGCAGAGGTCCTGAAGAAGAAGGGTCAACACTGCAAATATTGACTTGCTGCATTAACTCATTCTAACTGTCAATATAAGCTTTTGTTACTCATAATATGATTGCAATTATATTTCTGTATGTGATAAAAACATCTGACAAAAGCACATAAAAACCAGAGGGCAGCAGATCATGTGAAAATATAATATTTGTGTCATTCTCAAAACGTTTGGCCATGACTGTATACAGCAAAACAAATAACAGAACTACAGAAAGCAGAAAGTCCACGAATTGGGCCTGTACTGGTCTCCAGTGTGAATATATTGTAATAATTATATATATCTGGATAGTGGCAATGAAAATATTTTTTTTAAATATGCTTACAATAAAAACCATATTGCAATGAGCCACTGAAGTCATATGGATGCTTTTTCTGAAAAATTCCCTGTGGACAGAAAAAAAAATCATGGGATGTTTCACTTGATGCAAAATCTTTTTTTTTTCCCATAGAAGCATTTCCTCTAGAAGACATTAGCTCTGGGGTACCTGATAGCACCTGTGTAGTAGAACATAGAGGCTGCATAGCTGCATAATAAAGAGTTATATAGGTTTTGTACATTGCTGTATAATGTATATACAGTGTCTTGAAAAAGTATTCATACCCCTTGAACTTTTCCACTCAAATGTATTTTATTGGGATTTTATGTGATAGACCAACACAAAGTAGCAAGTATGTGTGAAGTAAAAAGAAAATTATATACAGTATGGTTTTGAAAAATGTTAATAAATAAAAATCTGAAAAGTATGCTGTGTATTTGCATTCAGCCCCCTAAACTCTGCTACCTAAAACCAGTGAGCAATACCTTCACACGACAGTAGGATAAGTTGTGGACACTAGTTTAAAAAATATATGCTCTCTCTCATGGCACTAGAGATGACCGAGCACTAAAATGCTCGGGTGCTCGTTATTCGAGACAAACTTTTCCCGATGCTCGGGTGCTCGTTTCGAGTAACGAACCCCATTGAAGTCAATGGGAGACTCGAGCATTTTTTGCAGGGGACCAAGGCTCTGCCTAGGGAAGGCTGGGTGAAAACCTGGAAACCTCAGAAAATGATGGAAACACCACGGAAATGGACAGGAAACAGCAGGGGCAGCATGCATGGATGCCTCTGAGGCTGCCTAATCCCACCATTACCCCAAATTCTCCTGCAACAGCCTGGTGGTTACCCTCATGGCAATTGTGCTCACCCAGACCAAGAAAGGCGAGGCACATGCCCATCACATGTTAGGGAAGCACCCAACTAGGTGCAAAAAAAATTGTTTAGAGA
>ONZH01005121.1:0-20469 GCA_900303285.1 Rhinella marina | reverse complement strand
CATGTGCGCCAGAGTCCAACACGCAAGAATTCCCTCTCTACTGCCTGACTCTCCATTTCTCCTCCTCCTCAAGTCCTCTCTTCAGCCATACACGCTCAAGAGTTAAGGACGAGCACTGGTACCTCTTCTGTCTCGCGACATCTCCTCCTCTTTCCTCATCCTCACCCCGCTCCTCCGATACGTGCTGAGAAACAGACCGGAGGGTGCTCTGGCGTCAAGCGACGTATCTTCCTCCACCGTTCACTTGTGACAAGCGCAAAGCATCCGACTTGATGCTGAGCAGTGAGTTTTTCAACAGGCAAAGCAGCGGGATGGAGAGGCTGATAATGGCGGCATCGCCGCTGACCATCTGTGTTGACTCCTCAAAGTTGCTCAACACCTGGCAGATATCAGACATCCACATCCACTCCTCATTGTAGACTTAAGGAATCTGACTGACCTGACTACCAGTTCTGGTGGCAGTTGACATCTGGCAGTCTACAATGGCTCTGCGCTGCTGGTAAACTCTGGATAACATGTTTAATGTCGAATTCCATCTTGTGGGCACATCGCACAACAGTCGGTGAGCGGGCAGTTGTAGGCGGTGCTGCGCTGCCCTGAGAGTGGCAGCATCTGTGGTCGACTTGCGGAAATGCGCACAGATGCGGTGCACCTTGGTGAGCAAATCAGACAGATTGGGGTATGTCTTGAGGAACCGCTGAATTATGAGATTGAACACGTGGGCCAGGCATGGCACATGTGTCAGTCTGCCGAGTTGCAGAGCCGCCACCAGGTTATGCCCGTTGTCACACACAACCATTCCTGGCTTGAGGTTCAGCGGTGCCAGCCACAGATCGGTCTGCGCCGTGATGCCCTGTAACAGCTCTTGGGCGGTGTGCCTTTTATCATCTAAGCTCAGCAGTTTGAGCACCGCCTGCTGGCGCTTACCCACGGCACTGCTGCTGCGCCTAGAGCTACCGACTGAAGGCGCCGTGCCCATGGATGGTAATTCGGAGGTGGAGGAGGAGGGGTCGGAGGAGGATTCATAGTACGTCTGAGAGACCGTGACCGAGGTAGGCCCCGCAATCCTCGGTGTGGGCAGTACATGAGCGGCCCCAGGGTCAGACTCGGTCCCAGCCTCCACCAAGTTAACCCAATGTGCAGTCAGTGATATACAATGTCCCTGCCCGGCAGCACTTATCCACGTGTCCGTGGTTAGGTGGACCTGCTCAGAAACAGCATTGGTCAGGGCACGGATGATGTTCTTTGACACGTGCTGGTGTAGGGATGGGACGGCACATCAGGAAAAATAGTGGCGGCTGGGGACCGAATACTGAGGGGCAGCCACCGCCATGAGATTGCGAAAGGCCTTGATCTCTACCAGCCTATAGGGCAGCATCTCCAGGCTCAGCAATTTGGAGATGTGGACGTTGAGGGCTTGGGCATGTGGGTGGGTGGAACTGTAATTTCCTCTTGCGCTCCAGGGTCTGCTGTAAAGACAGCTGACGCTGCGCTGGGACACATTGGTGGAACGCTGTGGAGGATCGTGGAGGCGAAGGTGTGGTTTTCCGGCGGGAGGCGCTCGTGCCGGGGTCCTGGGCAGGGGGTTGACTAGCAGAGGCAGCGAGTGACACAGGGGAAGGAGCAGTGGTGTGACCCGCAGGAGGTGGTGAACGGCCTTGGTTCCATTGAGTGAGGTGTTTAGCACTCATATGCCTGCGCATGCTGGTGGTGGTTAGGCTAGTAGTGGTGGTACCCCTGCTGATCCTGGTGTGGCACAGGTTGCACACCACAGGTCATCCTCACTTTCTTTAAAGAACCTCCAGACTTGCGAACATCTAGGCCTCGCCACGGGAGCTTCACTACGTGAAACAGTTGCTGCTGATGCACCAGCTCTGGCCCTGCTTCTCCCTCTGGCCACACCACTGCCTCTTCCAACCTGTTCTGGTGCAGCACTCGCCTCCGCCTCAGAAGCACTGTCTTCACTCGGCTTATCAACCCAGCTTGGGTCAGTCACCTCGTCATCCTCCGATTCCTCAGTCTGCTCCCCCCTCGGACTTCCTGCCCTGACAACAACTTCACCACTGTCTGGCAACCGTGTCTCCTCATCGTCCGACACCTCTTTACACACTTTACACACTGTGTCACTCGCTGCCTAAAAATGATTTTAGGGAACTAGGAGAGAAGCTCAAGTCCAGGACCTCCAAGGTAGTGTTTTCAGAAATACTACCAGTGCCACGAGCGTCACTAGAGAGACAACGGGAGATTAGGGAGTTAAATAAGTGGCTCAGAGGCTGGTGCATGAAGGGAGGGGTTGGGTTTTCATGGAGAACTGGGCCGACTTCTCTGTCGGCTACAGACTCTACAGTAGGCATGGGCTGCACCTTAATGGGGAGGGTGCAACTGCCCTGGGGGAAAAAATGGTTAGACGGCTGCAGGAGCTTTTAAACTAGGATCTGGGGGGAGGGTGGGGGATAATACTAATAAGGGGGTAGATAGTGTAGATAGAGAGTGGGTCATAGGAGGGGACAGTGGGGGGTTAGTGGGGGTTGGGAATTAGTGAGGAATGTAGGGAGAATATTGGGCAAAACATCAACCAAAGTAACCCAAAAACCCCAGATATTCACTTCACAGGTAATAGTAATTTAAAAAGGGGGGTAAAAAATATACATAGACCTCTTAAGTGTATGTACACTAATGCCAGAAGCCTGACTAATAAAATTGGTGAACTGGAATTAGTGATGTGTGAGGAGGACTATGACATAGTGGGAATAACTGAGACATGGCTGGATGATACCTATGACTGGGCAGTTAACGTACAGGGTTACAGTCTGTTTAGAAAGGATCGCCAAAACCGGAGAGGGGGAGGGGTTTGTCTTTATGTAAAGTCCTGTCTAAAGCCCACACCCCGGGAAGATATAAGTGAGGGACATGAAGATGTGGAGTCACTATGGGTAGAAATAAACGGAGCCAAAAACAATAATAAAATACTAATAGGACTTTATTATAAACCTCCTAATATACCAGAGCCCATAGAAAATCTACTTGTAAACGAAATAGACGAGGTGGCAAATCATAATGAGGTCGTTATTATGGGGGATTTCAACTACCCAGATATAGACTGGAAAACTGAAACCTGTATATCTCATAAAGGAAACAGGTTCTTGGAAATAACCAAAGACAATTACCTTTCCCAACTGGTTCAGGACCCGACTAGAGGGACGGCCATACTGGACTTAGTATTAACCAATAGACCTGACAGAACAACAGATGTGCAGGTCGGGGGACACCTGGGAAATAGTGACCATAATATAATAACCTTCCAACTGTCATTCAAAAGAGCGTTTCTTCAGGGAGGAACAAAAATACCAAACTTCAAAAAAGCAAAATTTAGCCAACTAAGAGAGGCCATAGGCCTAACTAACTGGGACAAAGTCCTCAAAAATAAAAATACAGCCACAAAATGGGATATTTTTAAAATCATCCTAATATCTAATTGTGAGAGGTACATACCTTATGGGAATAAAAGGTTAAGGAACAAGAAAAAACCAATGTGGATAAATAGAGCTGTAAAGAAAGCAATAAATGACAAACAGAAAGCATTTAAATCACTAAAACAGGAGGGGAGCGAGGAAGTATTGAAAAACTACAAGGAAAAAATAGAATATGTAAAAGACAAATAAAAACAGCCAAACTAGAGACCGAGAGATTAATCGCCAAAGAGAGTAAAACTAACCCTAAAATGTTCTTTAATTATATAAATGGTAAAAAGTATAAACCTGAAGGTGTCGGCCCCTTACAGAGTAATGAGGGGGAGTTGCAGAGAGCGATGAGGAGAAAGCAAAGCTACTAAATATCTTTTTCTCCACTGTATTCACTGAGGAAAATAAACTGTCAGATGAAATGCAGAATATAAAAGTAAATTCCCCATTAATAGTGCCCTGTCTGACCCAGGAAGAAGTAGAGCTGCGACTTAAAAAGATTAAAATAGACAAATCGCTAGGACCGGATGGCATACACCCACGTATCCTAAGAGAATTAAGTAATGTCATCGCTAGACCCTTATTTCTGATATTTAAGGACTCTATACTGACAGGGAGTGTTCCACAGGATTGGCGCATAGCAAATGTGGTGCCAATATTCAAAAAGGGTCCAAAAACAGAGCCCGGGAACTATAGGCCGGTAAGTTTAACATCTGTCGTGGGTAAACTGTTTGAGGGTTTTCTAAGAGATGCTATCTTGGAGTACCTCAATGAAATTTAAGCAAATTACTCCATATCAGCATGGCTTCATGAGGGATCGGTCATGTGAAAGCAATTTAATCAGTTTCTATGAGGAGGTAAGTTCTAGACTGGACCGCAGCGAATCAATGGATGTCATATATCTGGACTTCTCCAAAGCATTTGACACTGTACCACATAAAAGGTTAGTATATAAAATGAGAATGCTTGGCCTGGGAGAAAATGTCTGTATGTGGGTAAGTAACTGGCTCAGTGATAGAAAACAGAGGGTGGTTATTAATGGTACATACTCAGATTGGGTCACTGTCACTAGTGGGGTACCACAGGGGTCAGTATTGGGCCCTATTCTCTTCAATATATTTATTAATGATCTTGTAGAAGGCTTGCACAGTAAAATATCAATTTTTGCAGATGACACTAAACTGTAAAGTAATTAACACAGAAGAGGACAGTACACTGCTACAGATGGATCTGGATAGACTGGAGGCTTGGGCAGAGAAGTGGCAGATGAGGTTTAACACTGACAAATGTAAGGTTATGCATATGGGAAGGAATAATGCAAGTCACCAGTACATACTAAATGGTAAAATATTAGGTAACTCTGACATGGAAAAGGACCTAGGAATTTTAGTGAACAGCAAACTAAGCTGCAGAAACCAGTGTCAGACAGCTGCTGCCAAGGCCAATAAGATAATGGGTTGCATCAAAAGAGACATAGATGCCCATGATGAGAACATAGTCCTGCCACTTTACAAATCACTAGTCAGACCACACATGGAGTACTGTGTACAGTTCTGGGCTACTGTGAACAAGGCAGACATAGCAGAGCTGGAGAGGGTTCAGAGGAGGGCAACTAAAGTAATAACTGGAATGGTGGACTACAGTACCCAGAAAGATTATCAAAATTAGGGTTATTCACTTTAGAAAAAAGACGACTGAGGGGAGATCTAATAACTATGTATAAATATATCAGAGGTCAGTACAGAGATCTCTCCCATGATCTATTTATCCCCAGGACTGTGACTGTGACGAGGGACATCCTCTGCGTCTGGAGGAAAGAAGGTTTGTACACAAACATAGAAGAGGATTCTTTACAGTAAGAGCAGTGAGACTATGGAACTCTGCCTGAGGAGGTGGTGATGGTAAGTTCACTAAAAGAGTTCAAGAGAGGCCTGGATGTATTTTTGGAGGGTAATAATATTACAGGTTATAGCTACTAGAGATGGGTCGTTGATCCAGGGAGTAATTCTGATTGCCTGATTGGAGTCAGGAAGGAATTTTTTTCCCCTAAAGTGGGGAAAATTGGCTTCTACCTCACAGGGTTTTTTTGCCTTCCTCTGGCTCAACTTATAGGAAAACAGGCCGAACTGGATGGACAGATGTCTTTTTTCGGCCTTATAAACTATGTTACTATGTTACTATGTTACTTCTTCCACTAAGTCAACATTGTCATCATCATCACCCACAGACTGCGACAGTTGGAAAACTTGGGCATCGGGAAAGAGGTCAGCAGCAACCTGAGAAGTGGTTTGTGACTCTGGGAAGAGTCCAGAAAACAGTTCCTCAGAGTATGCGGGATGCCGGATCGCATTCCAAATTTTCCTTGGAGGGGGCAGACTGGGGGGAAGAAGGTTGAGGTGGAGGAGCCAGAGGAGTGCTTCCTTGGGTAACGTGTTTGTTACCACCAGCAACCATGCATTTATCCATAGTCATATATGTTGCAGTTACTAATGCTGGCTTGGCTTTAAAGAGCCTGACATGAGTTGCATACAGTCCTAGGAGACCTCGGAATTTCAACCCTAACTTTTCAAGGCAATTGGAGAACTTCAGGTATCAGTGGGAATAATGTGCCTGCTTAGCCCATGTGAACACAGCCATATAATGGATATAATGGATGTTTATTTGCATGTTACTCACCAAGCTTGCCTGACTATGCTCTCAAACCTCTTACCTGTATCCAGAACCACCTCTGCCTCTCTGGATTTAATGCTTCAAGCCCTCCTACCCATTACCATGATACCCTCTCCTACATGCACATTCTCCATATTTTACATTGTGATGATTTGCCTTCTAAAAACAAAATTGTGGCATAGCCTATCAGATGCTATTTTATGGAGCTACTTAGCCACCATAGAGTGGCAGATGTAGTGGCAACTTGTCCATTTGACTCCATAGTCTATCATGTAGGCTGTGTGTGGTGTGCATGAGGCCTCACCGAAATTCTAAATTGGGAACGAATCTGTTTTCCAATATCTCTCGCAACTGTGAAGAGATTCATCATGAGAACAATGATATGAACATATTACGTTTCTGAGGATATTTCATAATTTTACATCATCTATTTAAGCTACAGCCAATAAAGGGCACATTGAGCGTCACGTTTTAGCCCTGAGGGAGCTTCATGTCATGTATCTCATGGAAATTTAATTGCAGTCACGGTGTTTATGAAAAAGTAAAATTAGAAACTCATGAACCAGATAAGCAACCGGCATAAAATTAACCTGTATTATTATGATTTATGATCATCTCATACCTACAAAAGAGCAAGTCAAGGGCCTGAGCTAGTTCAGATACCATGCCTCTGATTACAATAAGGTGATCATGTTGGCACTGCAACTGGGCCCATGTGGTCATTGGAAAGTATGATAAATCAGATCTCCTCCAGAAGAAAGAAAACTGTCTCTCTAAAGCCCCCCCACCAGCTAGCTACTATGTAAGTCAATGTACGACCCATATTCTCACTGGTGGTTTCTGGCATCTGTACTTTATAATCATTTTACTCTTTCTGTAGTAGAAACAAGGCCTCCGTGCACTGACTGAGCCTGTGCTGGGCTTGGGTGTACATAAATCAGCCAATCAGAAGAAACAGAGCTTTAGGTGGAGGGAGAGTTTATGCGTTGGCCTTGTCTCTACAATAACCAGAACAGGTCTCTCCATCTGTTTGGAACTAGTGATGAGTGAAGTTTTGTAAAATTTGATTTGGCTGCTTCACCAAATTTTATTTGCTTTGTGACGAATTTCTTTCTCGCAAAGTGCATTTCTTTGTGAGTAGTGGGTGCAATAACAGGGAACGTTCATCGCTGATCATGGCATCTGAGTTTAATATTAAAGTGTATAATACAAAAAAAAAATAAAATCATACTTACCTCATCTATTTGATCGTGAGGAGCCAGCCGCCGTTATCTTGATTGAAGATCCAGCGTGGCCCGTGATGACGTCATCCGGCGTGGTGATGTCATACGTCACCGCGAACAGGATTTCCCATGGGATCTTCAATTAAGATGATGGCGGATTGCTCTTCACGCTCAAACGGATTAGGTAAGTATGATTTTTTTTTTTTTTAACCTATTTCAGAGAAAATCGATTCATTACCACATAGCACGAGGAAATTCATCTTTGCATCGAATAAAATTCTTCCTGAAATTCGGAAGTCCGCTCAACACTATTTTTATAACTGCAGATCAGCAAGGTCTTAGTTGCAGTAACAGACCATCCACATTTTAGTACTGATCGTACTAATTTTTTACCAATTACTGGAAATTATGGAGACAGATTTTCCCAGATCACACATTGATGACTTATTCTAAAGATCCCTTTTACACTGCTCAATCGAGCAGTCAATTGTCAGGGAGGAACCATTGTTTCCCAACCATCACCTACTCATCAGTGAAGGTGACTTGATTCATTTTTTCATCACATTATATACTGCCAATATGCATGTGTTGAGAGACCACACTTTAAAGCAGCAGTGGCTGTGCTTCCACACTATAGGAACAAGCACCACCCTCTCTGTTGGTCAGGACTGTGGGAATGCTTATAGGAATAGGCAGCTTCCGTCCTGATGACCTAGTATCTGCGCTGCAGAGGTGGTCATGACCCCTGGATAAGAGCAGTGTACAATGTGATGGAAAAATGAATCAAGCCAGCAAAGGAGGTAATATGGACAATCACAATACATTAGTAAGTGCCTTGTATTTAGTTTGTCTATATACATTAAGACTAGGCCAATAAAATTTTATCCTGCAGGACTCTTTAAGTTCCAACCCAAATTCCTTAATCATATCCACCAGGTTTACGACCAGGAAGAGGTTACTAATGCTGATCTAGTGACTACAGTTAACCATTAAAATTAATGTCCAAATTGTTTTACTCTATCCATTCATTGTTTACCCAGATACTAAATGTCTACCATCTAAAATTTAACTTTAGTGAATTTTATGTCCTCAGACACAAGAAGTATGAAAATGGGCATTCCTCAGGTTAGACCATCAATATCTAATCAAGGTTTGACAATCTGGTCAATCAGCTGTTATAGTTATATACTGGAAGTCAGCATCGGAACTACACAGCTTTGTCCATTGTTTACTGAATGGATCTAGAACAGCCATTGAAGAGAATAGGTTCAGAGCTGAGGGTATCAGCTCTGTCCACTACACAGTGGATGGAGCTGTGTACTTCTAGCACCAGATCTACTCTGAAACAGCTGATTGTGTGGGGAGTCAGACCACCGCTAAGGGCTCGTTCACATCACCGTCATGGATTCCGTTCTAGCTTTCCGTTATAACATCGTTATAATGGAAACAAACGGAATCCATAGGACGGAAATCAAAACGGACACCTTTAAGAGGCATTCCGTTTTGATCCGTCATAATAGAAGCCTATGGGAAAGCATAACGGATCCGTCTGGTTTCCGTTATGCTGGACGGAAAACAAAATCCTGTCAACAGAACTTTGTTTTCCGTCCAGCATAACGGAAACCAGACGGATCCGTTATGCAGGCTCATAGGCTTCTATTATGAGAGATCAAAACAGAATGCCTCTAAAGATTTTTCCGTTTTGATTTCCGTCTTATGGATTCCGTTATTTTCCGTTAGAACATCGTTATAACGGAAAGCCAGAACGGAATCCATAACGTTGATGTGAACAAGCTCTTACATTTTATCCTTCCATTTTCAACTTGTGAGAATACAGTTTTTGTTTTATGACTTTTGATTTGTGTTTATTGCATTTTTATACTTTTGTGCATTTGCAAAACATACAATATATGGCGGTCATTGGCAAAAGCGAATCTGCAGCTGTGTTTTCTAGAGTCAAAAAACTTCCAGGGAAAATTCTAATGCTTTGGCTTAAAATCTCTGTTCATTAAAGTTGTGTTTTCATAAACAGCGGGCATCGGTAATTAACAGGGACAAATGAATCTTTGTTGCACTGGGAACATTTGCCAGATCTGAAGAACAAGTCCGACAGTTCTTTTATCGCCATCGCATGGATGTAATCTGCTCATCACTATTGTATTTTAATTTGCTTAAAGTTCAGTTTTCACTAAATCAAACTATTTTGCTATGGCTTATTCTTAATCTGCTATACTTTTTTTCTTTTAATTTGTGTTAGGTTTGCATGCTCAGCTGTAGAAAACTATACAAACATGCCAAAAGCAACACACAAAAAACTTGCAACAGAAAAAGTACAGTTTTACTTGCCAAGTAACACCGAGTCATTCATAATGAAAATACATTTTGGCAAAAATAGCATTTCTCAAATTGCTTATTTTGTATGTAGAACAACAAAAATCATTGGAAAAATTTTCAAGAGTAGGTTTGCCTTTAGTGAACCACTATAAAATATTGAAGGAAAAAGCCCTTAATTCACTCCATTATACTCTTTCTATTGTGGTTAAAGGGGTTGTTTCACTTCAGCAAATGGGTTATAGCATGTAGACAACTTACTAATGTAATTGTCCATATTGCCTCCTTTGCTGGCTTGATTCATTTTTCTATCACATTATTCATGGCTCCTTTTCCAGGGGTTATGACCACCCTGCAATCCGGAAGTGGTGGTCGTGCTTGTACACTATAGAAAAAAGAACCGACCTCTATGGTTGCCAGGACCGTGGGAGCGTAGGCATGCATGCACAGCAGCTCCTGGCCCAACCCCTACAAACGCGCACTGTATGATGTGATGGAAAATGAATCCAATCAGCAAAGGAGGCAATATGGACAATCAGAATACATTAGGGTTTTTTTTTGTTTTGTTTTTTACACTTTTGCCTGGCAACTCAATGTGTCCCCTTACTGACTCTTTCTATTTTTCATACTCTTAAGCAAAAATTTCTTAAGTAAGATGTCTGTATTCATCTGTCACGCTCTGGTGTGGAGGGAATAGCCACACCGAGCGTACGAGGGAAGGGAACAGACCAAAACAAAGGAAACGGTCACCTCCTGCAGGGAACCCTGAAACTAGGCCCTGACTGACTACCAGTATGAACAAACCCTGCAGCTAGTGACACAAGAAAGAGTAAACCCGTTCCTCCAAGAGTAAGAGTCCCACGGAGAACTCGAGAATCAATGATCTTGACAATCTGGAATTCCAAATTACCATCCACCAAGACAGGCGCGGGTGGCAAGGGAGATGGCTCCAGAGGGTCAACATATCTCTTCAACAAAGATCTGTGAAACACATTATGGATTTTCAGGGTCTGAGGAAGTTCAAGACGAAATGCTACAGGATTAATAATGGCCTTGATCATATATGGGCCAATAAATCTTGGACCCAACTTCCAAGAAGGAACTTTCAACTTAATGTTCCTAGTAGACAGCCACACAGAATCACCCACACTTAGGTCCGGACCATTCATACGTCTCCTGTCAGCCACACATTTGTACTTGTTACCCATATTTATCAAGTTAATTTGAATTTTCCGCCATATTGAAGACAATGATGACGAAAAACGTTCTTCCTCAGGAATACCAGAAGTATCAGAACCAGAAAATGTGCCAAACTGCGCGTGAAAGCCATATGCACCAAAAAATGGTGACTTACCAGTGGAGTCCTGTCTGCGATTATTTATGGCAAACTCAGCCAGAGACAAAAACGAGGACCACTCCTCCTGGTTCTCAGAGACAAAACATCTCAAGTAAGTCTCCAGACTCTGATTGGTACGCTCAGTCTGTCCATTCGTCTGGGGATGAAAGGCAGAGGAAAAAGACAGTTGTACCCCGAGCCGAGTACAGAACGCCCTCCAGAATCTGGACACAAACTGAGTCCCACGATCAGAGACCACATCAGTGGGAATGCCATGAAGTTTCACAATGTTGTCAACAAACACTTGTGCAAGAGTTTTAGCATTGGGGAGTCCGGGTAATGCAATAAAGTGCACCATTTTACTAAAACGATCTACAACCACCAGAATAACTGTCTTACCAGACGACTCAGGCAGATCAGTGATGAAGTCCATGGATAGGTGAGTCCATGGTCTGGACGGGATGGGTAATGGAAGTAGAGGTCCACAAGGTCGAGTATGTGTCACCTTAGCGCGTGCACAGACACTACAGGCTGACACATAATTCTCAACACACTTATGCAGCCCTAGCCACCAGAATCTACGAGAGATGAGGTCGACAGTGGATTTACTCCCAGGGTGTCCCGCAAGCACCGAAGAATGATACTCCTCAAACACCTTATGACGCAAATCAGAAGGAACAAACAATTTCCCAGGAGGGCAAAACTCCGGCGCATCTCCCTGGGCCTCAAACACTTTAGCCTCAAGATCAGGGTAAAGAGCAGATATCACCACTCCTTCAGACAGTATAGGGCTCGGATCTTCAAAATCACCACCTCTGGGAAAACTACGTGACAAGGCATCCGCCTTCACATTCTTAACCCCAGGACGATATGTGACAATGAAATTGAATCTGGTGAAGAACAAAGACCATCTGGCCTGCCTCGGATTAAGTCGTTTAGCCGACTCCAGGTAAGCCAGATTTTTGTGATCAGTGAATACTGTGATTGGGTGAATCACCCCTTCCAACCAATGACACCATTCCTCAAAAGCCAACTTAATGGCCAGTAACTCTCTGTTACCCACATCATAATTTCTCTCCGCCGCAGAGAGTTTTTTTGAAAACAAAAGCACATGGGCGCCATTTACCTGGTGACGGGCCCTGTGATAAAACAGCTCCTACCCCCACCTCGGATGCGTCAACCTCCACAATGAAAGGTTGTGACACATCTGGCTGCACCAATATAGGGGCAGAAGAAAAGCAGACACCAACATGCATGCCGAATCACTCGGCTTTATAGTTACACTGATTAAAATCAACCTGTGGGGCAGATGGGCTGGTCAGGAGTGCATGACCAAATGGTATGGCATAGCAAACATGCATTCCTGAACTGGGGGAGGCCTTTGAAGCACCAGAGATGGCAAAAGGCAGAGTGGATGCAGCATGCATGTGGAACAAACACCCCCTGATTATTTGGAAGCCAAGTCTGGCACATAACAGGTAGGAGATAGTGTTGGGTTCCCATTCTGCAGGATCGCCTTGACGATTCGGTGAATGGGCTCAGATAATTTTGTACAAAATATGTTTGCCAAGAATCTCTAGTTTATTAAACAAGCATAGCATGAGCTTTAGAGTACTCTATATCACTATGGCATTTTGTGCTTTATCTGGTTAGCGGTGTGCGGTTTCATTGTATGTATTTTCCTTTGACATGTATTTAGCAATAGCAACCAGCACCTGCGCTCTGGGATGTGCTGACTGAAATTTCTCTTTTTTTCTTTGTAAGTTTGTACTGGAGGTGTGGCTACTCCATTTGGTCATGCACTCCTGACCAGCCCATCTGCCCCACAGGTTGATTTTAATCAGTGTAACTATAAAGCCGAGTGATTCGGCATGCAAGTTAGTGTCTGCATTCCTGAACTGGGGGAGGCCTTTGAAGCACCAGAGATGGCAAAAGGCAGAGTGGATGCAGCATGCATGTGGAACCAAACACCCCCTGATTATTTGGAAGCCAAGTCTGGCACATAACAGGTAGGAGATAGTGTTGGGTTCCCATTCTGCAGAGATCGCCTTGACGATTCGGTGAATGGGCTCAGATAATTTTGTACAAAATATGTTGCTAAGAATCTCTAGTTTATTAAACAGGCATAGCATGAGCTTTAGAGTACTCTATATCACTGTGGTATTTTGTGCTTTATCTGGTTAGCGGTGTGCGGTTGCATTGTATGTATTTTCCTTTGACTTTTTTAACTAGCCTCCTGTAGCGTCTTGTACTTTTGAAACACTCAAACCAACCTACTCCCTGGTACTCCATTTTGGCTCCCTGGCTGCTCTGAGCAAGATTCTGGACCCCATCATATAAACTTTCAGTTGGATAGGGTTACAGGCTCTGGTGCAGCCAATGACTGGTCTCAGCAGTGACGTGCCCCAAAGCAGCATGTGACCCTACACTGACGCTGCTTAGACATCACTGCTAAGACCAGTCATTGGCTGCAGCAGAACATGTGACCCTGTCCATCTGGAAGTTTATAGGATAGAGATTGGAAGACCTGTCAAGAAAGCTACAATGGAGAGGCAGGAAGCATGTGAGTATGATTTTTTTAACACGTACAACATAGTGCTGAGGTCTATTAAAAAAAAGCTAGACAACCCCTTTAAACAAGGAGTTAAAATTAAAATTATTGACAAGTGAATGATTTGTCAAAATCTGACCTGAGTTTTTAAAAAAATTCGGATAGAGAGAGAGACAGAAAAAGAATGATTTTCCAGGCATTTAAACACTGGATAGAATCAATTTGTATCCAAATTTCTTGGCCGATTTGGACGAATTGGACCTAAACGAATTTTAGGAAATTCAATCATCTGTATTTAAAATGTCATCCAATGTTTCAGAATTAAGACCAGAATTCTCCCACTTTAACTGAAAAAAAAAGGTTAGAATCATTAAAACTGGCACAACCTAGTATTCGGTATAGGGGGAAGGCGGCAAATACTCACACATGACTAGTTGGTGTTTCAAAAAGTGAAAAGATTATTAATAGAGATGAGCGAATTGAATCCACCGAAGTGGAATTCGATCCAAATTTCAGGATAAATTCAATTTGCTGCGAAGCCGAATTTCCTCGTGCTTTGAGGTAGCGAATCGATTTAACCTGAAATAGTGTAAAAACAAAAAAAACGTACCTTACCTCATACTTACCTCCTCCATTTGCTTGTGACGGGCCGACCGCCTCCATCTTGATTGAAGTTCTTGGCTGAATTCCCATGCACGTTGACGTATCACGTCACCACACTGGCCGGCATGATGACGTAATCTCGAGCCACGCCAGATCTTCAAGCAAGATGGCGGCATCCAGCCCATAGCAAGCAAATAGAGGCGGGAAGTTTGATTAATTTTGTTTTTAATGTTAATTTTATATATACACTATAGATCGATACCTGTAAGGTAGGGGTCAGGGTCACGTAACATCTATTAAATGAAACTAAAGAAAAATAAGTGACTCCTAAAAACAACGTTTATTAAATTATCAGATTAAAAGGAGCTAAATAGTTAATGTCATAAAGAAAAGAGGGGGGGAGGTAGGGATGGGGTGCACAACAGGACAATCCCTGTAAGGCCCTAAACGTAGCCCTGTGCCCAGGGAGGCCCCCTGATGGTGGGAGTGCCCTGTCCCCGAACCTAACCTGCTAAGTCCCTAACTCACCCTAAATGGAGTGAGGAATTACAAATGGTATCACCTAAACCCCCAACACGTTTCGCCCAGCTCTGTGGGCTCCTCAGGGGGTGATGTCCAAATAATAAATGGGGGAGAGGGTAGAACAGATAAGTGTTTCACACTGCGATGACAGATATATGCCAACATGGGATAAGGAGTATAGGTAAGTACTTGCCCATAACCAGGGAGATAGTCCCTCGTAGGATGCTTTACATTCTGTAGATAAAAACACATGCTGTCAAGTAATGCTAGTACTCAAACAAAGAACCTCCAAACAGTGGGAGGAAAGTACTTACAAGATAAGCTGATGGGTGGTAGCACTCCCATGTGGCGCTGATACAGGCTCCTAGCCGGCACCAGGCGTGAGATTAAATAGGCGCGCTACAGCGCTACTTCCGGTATGGAGGAGAGGCGTATCCGGTGCGTGGAACGCACATTGGAACGCATCGCTCCTTCCGGGTACGCTGAAGCGCATGCCTCTTCCTGTTAGACATGACAGGAAGAAGGTGCCAGTCAGTGATCAGCGAGTCAATCGGTGAAACAGCTGTCTTTTCTTAAAACAAAGGATGGGGAACCGAGAGAGATACACAATCAGTTCACATAGAAGAATAGAACAGATACAGTGGAACCGTCATCCACATCAAACAATTGGGCACTTCTCGTGCCCCTGGCCAGGATCAGGCACCTGATGCAAGAGACATTATAAATAATATTTACAGGAGAAGGAAATTCAAATGAAGCATGTAAAAGTGAGTCTTTCGTTAAGACCAATGGGGGACTGGGACCAAAAAAGAAAGATCCTGTAAGGCTATGGAACTAAAGCCGAACTAGTGGTCAGCAAATGCGGCGTACCAGACACGCTTTGCGCAAGCCGTCGCGCTCTGAACACCCTTGAGGGCCGGGGTACTCTTCACCCGCTTCCAGCAGGAAGGGGGGCTTATGCAGAGCCCTTCCCAGGTGCCAGTAGCGAGGCGGCTGGTGGCTGGGCACACCGACCACGGTTGGGCAAAAACTACCAGAGGGTACTGGGAGATAAATGCAGTGTAAAGGTTAGAGACAAGAGCAAGGTCAAAACATAAACCAGGACACGAGAACCAGCAGAACACCAGTACCAAAGATGAAGCAGATAACCAAAGAGAAACACTCACCAGATAGCTTAGTTCCAGCACTGAAAGTAACTGAAATAATCAGCAATGTGTGAGAGCAAACAGCTAGTTAAAATAGCCCTCCTGGGATCACATGACATTGCTGACATCACACCCAATCTCCACCCTCAGGCCAAGGAAGCTCAGGTGAAGACTGAGTGGGTGAAAATGAGAAAACCTCCCACCACCTCCCTGACTCAGGAAATAAAGTGGTAGTGGTTTTCTGGCAACAGCTGACGCTAGGAGCCCCGGCGTCCCAGGACCCCTGGCTAGCGTCAGCGCTGGGAATGACGGCGTCCCGTCTCCCAGCAATACCAGGACGTGTAGTGCGTCTCATAGAATGACATGCACGCATGAAACGCGAACCCTTACTGGATGTGAACCCCGGGGTTGACACTGCGCCCCTCGTGGCCAGCGAGGAGCAAGGGATGCCACGCTGAGGGGCCAGAGACCTGACAGATCCATTCGGATTCTTTTTGTAATAGTCTTCGGTCCCAGTCACCTTTTCTAGGCGATTTGGGGATCAGCTGAATAGCGGTGAATTTGATGGTCCGTAAATCGCTATTATGATGATTTATAAAATGATTTGCAACAGGCGTGTTTCTGTTGTTTTTATATC
This sequence comes from Rhinella marina, assembly GCA_900303285.1. Taxonomy (NCBI): domain Eukaryota; kingdom Metazoa; phylum Chordata; class Amphibia; order Anura; family Bufonidae; genus Rhinella; species Rhinella marina. Next base: position 3,990 of record ONZH01005121.1, on the reverse strand, counting down.
GTTTGTATGTTCTAATATCCTACGTCTGAACTCTCGGGTGGTTTTTCCCACATAGTCCAGTGGGCACGGACACTGACAAAGGAAGATCACGCCTTTGCTTTTGCAATTAATAAAATCGTTAACTCTAAAGGTTTGTTGAGTTACTGAGCAAACTACAGTTTTGTTTTTTTGTATGAAATTACATGCTTTGCATGTTCCACGCTTAAAAACACCTGTGGGTCTTCTTTCAAGCCATGTCCCCTCTTTCTTAGGTTCCATATAGTGGCTATGAACCAATCGATTTTGAAGGCTTCTGCCTTTTCTATAGGTGATTTGAGGACATGGTGCAATGGCTGTGGTAAGATCTGGATCCATGTGTAAAATGGGCCAATATTTTTGTAATATTTCCCTCATTTCTTTACTGGCATTGTCGAAGGTGGTGATTAGCCTAAGTGATTGGAGAGTAGTGGGGTCACATGGTTTTGGGACCAAAAGATCGTCACAATCCCGACCCTCGGCATTCTTGAAGGCATCCCTCAAAACTGATTTGGGGTATCCTCTAAGGCAAAGACGGTTGCGCAATTTTTTGGCTTCGGTATAGAAGCTTTCCCGACTAGAACAGTTTCTGTGCATCCGCAGGAACTGTACTTTTGGTATCCCTCTTTTCAAAGAGAGAGGATGGTGACTCTGCCAATGTAGGATGCTATTTGTCGCCGTGGGTTTTTGATAAACAGTAGTGCAGAGGTGATCACCTTGTTTATTTACACACAGATCCAAGAAGGTAAGTGAACTATCATCCAAAACGGAGGTGAAGAATAGTCCAATCTGGTTTGAATTTAAAATGGACATAAATTCAGCAAATTTGTCTCCGCTGCCGGTCCATACCAGGAAAATGTCATCAATGTAACGTGACCAAAAAAGGATGTCTTCATTCCAGGTGTTGGACCGGTCAGCGAAGACATGGGTGTCCTCCCACCAGCCCAGGAGGAGGTTAGCATATGATGGGGCACAGGGGCTCCCCATCGCAGTCCCCCTGAGCTGGTGGTAGAACACACCATTAAAAATAAAATAATTGTGAGTCAACGTGAATTCCAAAAGGGATAAAATGAATTGATTATGCTTACTGAGATGAATACCTCTAGTGCTGAGGTAAAATGCCACTGCCTGAATTCCTTTCTCATGTGGGATAGAAGTGTAGAGAGATTCTACATCAATGCTTCCAAGTTTAGATGAGGGGTCTAATATGAGATATTCAATCTTTCGCAAAAAGTCCATGTTATCCCGTGTATAGGACGGCAAAGATGTCACAAAGTTGCGTATAATGCGATCAATATAGACACCACAGTGGTGGGTTAAGGAATTAATGCCAGACACTATGGGGTGACCTTTTAGTATTTGCAACCTCTGGTGTACCTTGGGGAGGGCATAAAAGGTTGCAATCTGTGGTGTCTTGGGTAACAAATAGTCAAACTCGGTCATACTAATGACTTTGTCATTGAGTCCCTTAATAAGTAGATCTTTTAGGGCAGAGAGAAAGAGGGTTGTTGGGTCAGTAGAAAGAACCTGATAGCTTTTTTTGTCATTAAGTAGATCTGTACACATCCTAATATATCTGGGATGATCTAAGATAACTAAATTTCCTCCTTTATCGGAAGGTTTTAGGATAATATTGTTATCTTGTTCCAGATTTTTAAGGGCCCGAGCTTCGTCACGGGTTAAATTGTAGTGGGGGCCCTTTATAGGATTAATACGCTCGATTTCTGAGCTGACCATTTTTAGAAAAATATTGATGCAGTCAGTGTTAGTAGTGGGTGGTGTTTTTGTGCTGATGGGGCGGAGGTCAGTGAAGGGGCCTTCCCCTGGTGGTCTGGCACTCTCCTTCCACAGGTTCATTAGAATCTGTAGATCAGAAAAATCTTCAAAATCAACCCCTACTTTTACACAGGTCTCTCTGTTAGAGTTGTGATGAAACTTAAACCATTTAAGTCGATGACAGAATAGATTAATATCCTTCGTCCAGACAAAGGGGTCAAACTTCGATGTGGGGACAAATGAAAGGCCCCTCTTCAGGACCGTGACCTCAGTATCAGTAAGAACACGATTCGATAAATTGATTATTTGAAGGGAGTCATTGGAAGCCGAGACTCGTTCATTTTGGGTCGGTCCCGTAGTTGGTAGGGTCCCTGTGTTTGATATAAAAAAGATGATGCAGGAGGAGGTTGGATTTGTGAGTGGAGTGTGTTGGACCCATAGGAAGTAGGCACAGATAAACCAGACATACCACCCGTCGGGGGTGCCCCGCGTTGCCTGCCCCCTCTCCCTCTTTGCCATTTTCTTCCCCCTCTCTTTTGATTACTAGATGTTACTGATCTAGTAATAGACCCTTCTGAGTCAGAGATCTCGGATGAAGAGACCTCAGATTCAGTTTGGTTGGTTTGTTTAGTCAAAACAGAACAGTTCACTGTTCTGGTAAGTAGAGGACCAGATCCACTAATAAATAATGGTACTATAAATCCGACAAAAAAGTCACAGAAAAAATACCATAAAAAGTAGCCTTTATTAAATATGCATTAAAAGAGGCTGGTATTGACAGCTCACAAAATAATGACAAAAATAATTATATCAAAGTGAATGATAGGTAGTATATGGAGGTGGCCTATATCGATGAGCTTGTTGATGTAATAGAAGGGAGGCCTACAGAAGATGGAAAGAAAATAGGCCCTATTTTGGCCCTATGCTGGTATGCCCTACCTAAGACGGAATGGCGGCCCTGATAGGGGCGATCCCGTGCCTGGAACCTCCTGGGATCCCTAGTGAGGCCCTGACACAGAACAGGCCGTCACCACAATACTACCTCTCAAAAAGACACCACACCAGTGATATAAAAGAAAAATACCAAAAATAATAAACTGATAAATTAAAAAAAAAATATCAAAGAAAAAAGGAACCAATCGATTCTGCTATGGTAGGGTTCCAAATAACAGAGCCTCAAAAATAGACAATTATAATAAATATTCTTAAAAATGCTGGTCAGCACAATTCATCGGTAAATGTCAAAATACAGATGGTAATATATAATTAACCGTCATACATAGTGCAAGTATTAATGTATAAATAGCAGTAATGTAAATCCCTACGCGTTTCACCTTACTGGAAGGATCATCAGGGGCAAAATCATATTGAGAAAATATCGCGACCAGACTAGAGATATATCAAGGTACTCAGAACCAAGATTTTACATTCAAAAGATGGTAAGTACATTCATCAATAAAGTCACTCTGACATATTGGTGTGTAATATGACATCTAATTATATAGAAATACAACGCTAAATGTTGCAAAAGTAAACAACCTGTATTCCTTGGTAATTCCAGTATTACAAAGAAGATAATTCATGGCCACGTTTATGCATGGAGGGTAAACAACTGAAACCTCAATTGGTCCAAAGATCGATGTGTCCAAACACAGTTAACATCGTATCCCCCCAGCTAGAGTGACATAGAGATTAGATAGAAAACAAACATATGGGGACATAAACATTACTGAGAGGCGCTGGCCTTATTTTAGGGGCACCCCTCAAAAATGCATGAATATCCAATATTTCAAAAGCAAAATAGTATAGCGACAAGAGCTCCTGGAAGATATCCACAATTCTGAGCTAGTGCATAATAGCACTCCAAAATATGTTGCTTATACTTGCGTGTCCCCATAAGTAATGTCGCTCCGCATACAGGTTTAAAGCGTGGTAATCAGATGATGTGCAGCGAGCATGGATATCTTCCAGGAGCTCTTGTCGCTATACTATTTTGCTTTTGAAATATTGGATATTCATGCATTTTTGAGGGGTGCCCCTAAAAAAAGGCCAGCGCCTCTCAGTAATGTTTATGTCCCCATATGTTTGTTTTCTATCTAATCTCTATGTCACTCTAGCTGGGGGGATACGATGTTAACTGTGTTTGGACACATCGATCTTTGGACCAATTGAGGTTTCAGTTGTTTACCCTCCATGCAT